>JABJVR010005526.1:0-13441 GCA_025773905.1 Chitala chitala | reverse complement strand
AGGACCAGGAGAGGGGCTGGAGCTAGGTTTAGGGTTAGGACCAGGAGAGGGGCTGGAGCTAGGGTTAGGGTTAGGACTAGCAGAGGGGCTGAAGGTAGGTTTAGCAGGGCTTGCCAATTTTAAAAATCCCTGGTATCCCTTTGGGCAGGCACTCTTAATATTTTGGTAGTCTGAAATGAGTTTAACTAGCCAGAATTCAAAAAGACATTATTTTACATGTAGGATATTGTAAAGGAGACAAAACATCAATCAGAAACATTTAAAAACACAATAATATATGTTACAAGCTATATTCAGGCAGTGGTAGCAGATTTCCTTCAGTGTACATCATAAAATTGTAATGACCATGTGATGCAGTTAGAGTACTGTAGGAGAATTGTTCTTCAAATAATGCTCTGACTGTGAGTGACCGCTGCATGACTTTTAAAAAATTACTTGTTTGCAGACCACTGGGGAGAAAACACCAGTTTTATTTTGTATTTGAAGTCTTTGCAAAGAGTTTGTTTATATATGTAGGTGTTACATCAAGAAATGCATTGGAAAAAATATAAAATGTTAATTGCAAAAAAGTCCTAAATTTTACTATTGCTAATAAATTAGTTTCAGTGCCACAGTTTCTTATAACAAAAATGTCAGCAAGGTGCATTGATGTTTGTGTTTACCTTTTGAGTGTTTAGATAAAGTAATGACCACAAATTTTTTTAAATGTTTGGGATTTAACTTGCCTAAGGATGTTTGTAACACCCTGGCCCAGTGGGAGAGGTCTGGGCCCAGGGCACTGTTTGGCGATGTCCACACAGTCAGGCTTGGCTTTCTGGTTCCTGGAATGACTGATGTTTCAGTGAAGTGGGCAGACTGAGAGCTCATTTGGGAACCTGCCAGCCTTTTCAAGGTCCCCCCTTTCTAGTCTCTGAAGTGTATGGAAGAATTCAGTGCACTGGCTGTTGGGACACTTGCTGTCCTGTTCTGAAATGCAGACTCGCGTTACAGTTTTACAAATTCATTTCCACAGTAAATCTCAGCATACATTACATTTGAGCATATAGATGCTGTAGTTAGGATACAGGGTGCAGTGTACAGGATTGCAGTGCCTAGTGTATAATGGTTTGTTCATGATCAAGGAGGAAGAAAGACCATCTGGAAGTTTTTCTACTCCTGAATGGTGCACATATACACATGAAACTCATGTTGGGTGGAAGAAAAACTGGCCCAAAAACCGCATGGTACTGGGTGATTTTAGGCCTAATATTTTGTGGTTATCTCCATTTATATGCTTCAGTTGGTGAACCTGAAACCTTTGTTGTTCTGGTAAGAAGAATTACATTAGAATTTTATCGACTTTCTGTATGAATAAGACAGTCTGCACCAGGACTACAGTCCTGGAGTCATGCATAAAGCTGATTTTGTAGGCAAACTGGGCCGCCTCCTTTATCTTTCCACTTTTTATCATACTATGGGATGACAACAGGCTTCCTGTTCCTCTAAGCACCATGACAAGGTAAGGTACGCTAATCAGACCTCATCTGTTGTAACCAAAACAATTCGTCTTTGTATAGTTGTGTCCCTGTTGCCAAAAGAATTAATAAGTGGATTACTGGTCTGCCATTGACACTGAAGTACTGGTTTACACATCGTCCTAATGTTGGCACGTTCTAATAGAATCTGTTCCACTATGAAAGAATTAAGACCACATTAGTTTATTATACTTTATTAAAACATTAATGAATATATCACCCTAATTTTCTAAACTATGTAGGTTGGGATCACTTATAACTGACATTAATGCTAGCTTCCGTTTAAAATTCCTTTCTTTCTCAATTCTTTTTGTGAAAGTTGAAGTTATTATGGGCAATTGTTTTGAAGCCTGAAAAGCCAGGAGAATGGAGTTCTCCTGCCAGCTGCTCAAACAAATTCAGTTCTACACTGGCGGCTCTAAATTGTCAAATTTAAATGCATGACTTCCTAATGGTGCATCACTCTTTACGGTTCCTGAAATGCAGCATTTAGCCATGTGAGTGAACAAGGCTGTAATTGCATCTGTGACTGTTTTGGGATGGACTTGGGTACACTCTGTACCACACCCTACCTGGCACTTCCTGAGATAAGCTTAGAATAACCATGTAACCCTGTCTTTGGTTTTATAAGTGGTTGTGGAATAAATACTGGCTGGGTGACTGGTAGCTTTAACAGTGATGGTTATCCCGCTCTTATAAGCAGTTATCATACGTGCGTGGGCTCCTGTAAAATCTTTTACTGTATCCATTTCAGCATCTTGTGGAGTGGGGGGGGGGGTTATGAGAAATAACTTATACAGCTGAGTTTACTTCTGGGATTTGGTGTCGCTATTTTGGGTATAAGGATAAAAGAGCTGATTCTTATCTTCATGCTGGCCTGTATCTTGGGGAAAAGTTGTAGAGAACTGGTCAGCAGAATGCACTCCAAACAGATGGAAGCCGTGTCCCAGTGCTGGTAGCTGACTGCAGTCTTTAATGACTAAAGCCAGAAATATGTATCTGGGATAACGTGCGCTTTGTTGCCACAAATGAAGGAAACATTTTGTCCTGGATTTATGACAAAGGAGCAGTCTTAAGAAAAAGGTGTGTAGACTTGCCTCTGCTAACATAATAAATTTTGATCTTTCATTATGATAGACTGCTTTATAAAGACAAAAGGTAACAACAGTGTGGATTTAGAATTTTTGGTTTTTATGGTGCCCTCCAAAATAGAAGCTGGAGCACTGGGGAAAACAAAACACAGGTATAGCGCACATTATACACTTCAATTTAATGGTGTTTACACGGTGAAACCAAAATGTATGTAGGAATTACAGTACTTTTCATAAATAATCACCCCACTCCCAATAACTGGTAGAGCCCAGTTTCCATTCTCACTTCCTTGGTGTCCAGTGTGTCAAACTGGAGTGTGACCGACAACAAGAAAGTAACCCAGACCTGAACTGGCTCAAAAACATCATCTGCTTTTTAATTGCAAATTAAATAATGCCATCATTTAATGATATATATATATATATATATATATATATATTTAACATGACTTAAATTTTCACATCAGTTTAATAGGTATTAATGGATGTTGTATTGTAGCTAATTGTTTTTTACATAAAGGCTGTGGAGTCGGTACAAAAAACTCTCAACTCCGATTCCTCAATGTAAGCTCTGACTCCACATCAGTGATCTAAACTCTGACCATTTTTTAAATTCTATAATAATCTATCCTCACTTAGTCTGGAATTTGAGTTACCCCAACTGGACATCTTTCTTCTTGTTAGGAATGTTTCACCTCTTATCCAAGTAGCTTTTTCATCTTGAGAAAAAATTGGTCAGGGACCCCATATTTATCTTCCAGGGTGGATTCAATACTCAACTCACTTAGGCTCACCGGCTGAACAATAGGCAACAATAAGTAGCAAAACATTCCTAACAGGAAGAAAGAAGTCTAGTAGACATAAACTTAACTTCCAAACAGTTCCACCTGGATCACAGAGAATCTTCATCAACCTATCATGAAACAGAACACAGTAAATAAAACATAATTTTATATGAAGCGGTACTATTTCTTGTCTAGCCTTGGTCCATATCATAAGCGTTCGAGTACTCAGGCCTAACCTAGCCTAAAAGTTGAACGTTATTTTGGGGATTGGCTTATTTGGTGAATATAAGCCTAAACCTATATCACACCTTTAATTTTTGGGGTCAATTTATATGCTGGCATATATGATACATTAACCTGAAGTTGGGACATTTTTAGTGACTCCAACATACCTTGCCCTATATTTGCTTCCATGCCTGACTCCAGAGCCTGGTTTTGCATCATGAGATTGAGCGTGTCTTGGTTTTCATGTCCTACTGTTACTGCTGAAAAGTAATGGGTGGTTTTTGGAGACAAAGCAGCCTACAGTAAATTGTAGGCAAGATGTAACCACCCTGATCTATGGTTAAAAAGGACAGTCATACACAATGGAAGTACTGCACTGTGTATTCATCTGTTGTCTGCTGTTTGAAAGTATCTAATTATGTATTAATTTCTTTATTCACTACTTTGCTATTGTATCCCCTGGTAACCAAGATGCTTTTTTGTTAAATAAATAAATAAAAACTGACCAGCTATGACGCAATGAAACGCACTCAGAAATTAAGGGTTCCAATTTTCCGCCTCTTACAATGACAGCGTTCTTCTGTTTGCACTTACAGTCCTGTCTCGTTTATTCTGATAACTCAGTTTCTGGTTTGTGGGAAGATATTTTTGGTATATGAGCAGGAAGTTAAACATCATACTTAACTGGTATTTAATCTGGGGCTTGTATCAGAACATTTCTTTACAGCCCAGAATGTATGTTTAACATTAGGTTTAGGTGGTTGTATTCGGTTGGATATCGGTTTAAGTTAGTTTGTTATAACTGTATTTCTAATTTGTTTTATATGCATTTTATAATAGTCGGTGCTTGTTACTCATTTGGTGTTTATAATAAGCATTTTCCTGCAATGTTCAGTATTGCACACCTGTCCTGGCGGTCGGTTTAGATGAAATTTGACAAAGCAAGACCGTTTATTACACAGCAGTTGTTAAATGAAGAAAAGCGTCCAATTTCGAACAGCTGCGTCTTTCTTCAGATTACATAAATACAGGTATAAAATGTATATTGTATTTTTTTATGTAAAACGACAAGGGAGAACGAAAACAATCCAACGAGGCACTTTGGAAATGCGCACCGCAACTGGCTGCGTAATCTACCCCAAACCGCAGCTCATTAAAAACAAAGGCAATGGGGGCAGGCGGGTTATAAATCTCTAGTCTTTTCTCTGGAGAGAATGGGTGGTATGTTAGCGGTTCACTTGGAAACGATCTTCAGTAACTGAAACTTCCCGGATGCCTTGACGATTGCAGTTTTAACACCCCGTTATACCGATGTGTTCCGGGTTTGACATGCGGAAAGTCCATCTCCTTTACTCTTATACGCGGAGGCGCTCACTTTGCATGACGTCACTCTGATGACGTCATGCAAAGGATAGCCACATTTATCTCTCCTAATCCAGAGTGATAAACGTGAACTTTGAGTAATATTGCGGAAACTGCCAATTTCAAACATTTTGGTCTAATATGGATTATTTCGAACTGTCAGTTAAAATGCGCCAGTAAATTTGTCATAAAATCCAGCGATCATAAATCCATCCATTTTTGGGTCCTGTTACTGAAATAAGAAGTAAACAAAAGTTGGTATGAAATTGATTTTGGTTCGCCCAACACGACAAGCCATACATTTATTTCTGTTACATCACTCCCCTCTACTGGTCAAATATGTGCATTATTCAGAAAGGCGGAACCAGGTGCTTCCTTGCATTGTAAAATTTAAGTGTTGGAAGTCAAGTCAATGTCAGACACTTTTATTTCTGGTGTATTTGCAGCATCATTGCGAATAAATGAAACGCCATAGTCTTTCTAGTTTGAATTGTTTTGAGATTATATGTTCAAAATATTAATTCATGTCTTGGACAATTGTACATTTACATACTTTTTAAAATAACCAAATCCTTTTCAAACTTTTTTAACTCTGTAGAACCTGATGTGATGATGTAACAGACTCGACGTCATAGCACTTTGCCATCAATGCTTGATGTCATTAATGCCCAGTGTTACTTATGTGACATAAAAATAGATTAATTAGATTTTGCAGAGTTTATGCCAGTTATGGATAAAACTTTAATAGTCACAAGAGGTTATAACCACACTGTACACACAAATGTAGTGTAAAAATAGCTGAATTAAAGTAGTGTTACCAAAATGACTAATGACCTGAAGTGGACTGTTGATTTATGTAGTTTTTATACTTCAGCTAAACTACATCTCTCTCTCTCTCTGTGTATGTATGTGTGTATATATATAATATACATTTTTTTACTATTATTGAGTGTAGGAAATCGTGGAAAAGTTAAGCAAATATATCTTTGACAATATTACACCCTTTCTGCATGTGTGACCTTGAGTAAATTAACATTCATTACATATTTTAATATACAATCATACCAAAGGCAATCCTGAGGTGCTTGGTTACCCTTTTCTTGTTAACTGCAGTCCTTATGTTTATATAATTTTTTGCTTCATGGCATTTTACAGATTTACCTTGAATTCACATGCATTATATATTCCACACTAAATTGAAGACATTGTATAAATGTTTACACAATTAGCAGCTGTGTCCTTGTGAACAGAGATTGATTTTTTTTTTTCTCCACCCTTCCAGAGAGCACAGAGAATGTAACCACAGCTCAGTGTGTTTCAAACCAGCCTCCACATGTTATGCAACACTTTGCATCTTTGTCAGGAAATGTAGAGCGACACTCGTGCTGGCAGGATTGGCGGCTGTGCATTCTAATGCATTTTCTCCGCCACCGGTTGTCTTGGAGAAGACGCCTGTTTGCTTCAGCTATGCCATTTTGAGAGACATGCTCATTTGCTACTGTTCAGGTTGACACAAAGCACTTATTAGCAGTTAATTTATTAAAATGTCTGGTTATGTCCAAAGCAAAGTTGGTGTGAATTGTGTTAACTACTGCTTATTGTGAGTTACTAAGCTTCATTATGATTCAGGTTGGACTGGAAAATCTGGGAGCGAAAGCAAAGCAAAGAATACCACTCACTGTATGTACACTTACAAGTATGGGTTGTGGTAATGAGAAAAGGAATTAACATATTTATAATGTAATTATAGTAATAATGTAATCTTCCCCCAAACTCACAGTCTGTAGAAGGGTCCAGTGCTGTTTTATTTGTTTAGTAACGTTTCTCAGAACTCTCACACAACAGCTGTGAATCTTGTGCTTGTTTGTGAGCTGTGACCCGTTTCCCTGGTACCAACCCATTTGTTTTCTCTCTGAGCATACCTGAGTTCCACTCTTCTCAGTCCAGGTCGATGTACGCGTTTTCCGCTGCCTACCCACGGTTTTGGCTCGTCCTGCCCCTGCGTGTGCTTTTTGGCCGAAACTGGGCCTTCACATTCAAAATTGTTATGGAAGGATGGGGTGTAAGAGAGGAGAACGGTGCTGCTTCACACATACTCGCTTGGAAATGCATCATCTTCAGGTGTGTTTGTGTGCAGCTGGGAGATTGTGTTGGACTTAGGAACTCCGAGGATTTTTATTATCAGATCACAGACGAACACCTGAAGGAATTTAATCTTGTTAGGGGCTGAGTTTCCTCCAGAGGCAGTCGGCTGTGATACTGCATTGCTTTC
This sequence comes from Chitala chitala, assembly GCA_025773905.1. Lineage (NCBI taxonomy): Eukaryota > Metazoa > Chordata > Actinopteri > Osteoglossiformes > Notopteridae > Chitala > Chitala chitala. Next base: position 6,192 of record JABJVR010005526.1, on the reverse strand, counting down.
CCCCAAGATCGTATTGTGAAGGGATTACAGCTGTAACAGGCACGGCACAAGAGTCTGGTAGGGGTATGACAGGGCTGGATGTTAAAGTTAAGGCGCTTAATTTCAAGAGCGCTTGCAGTATAATTAATAAATGGGTAGCATTTGTTTTTATGCTGCGTAAGTGGATTTGCAAGTTATTCCACAAATCAAACAACGTTACCTGCGTAGATGGTTTTACTTCAATAAATAAAGAGTTCCAATTTTGCCATGTTAGGTTGGATGTTATTTATGGAGTGGGAGCAGCAGAAATCTCATTGGTGGTGGCAATTATATGGGGAAGTATCCTTTTAATATAGAGAATGACAAGAATAAAGTGTGTAGACCTCCAATGAACTCTGGTCTGTTCTCCTTCATAAGACGAGATCTACTACCTTTAATCAAAAATGAATTTGCCACCTGAAGGCACTTAACATCTTTCAACCTCAGACAGGTAAATGTGTACAAATATTGCTTTTCTGGCCTATTGTCGAACCAGTGAAAGTGTACTTCATATGTCGCCTAGCCTCCTGCACTGGCTCAAGTGTGGTCTGCTTCACTCAGCCAGATTAGCGACCTTATCTCCTCTGGTATGAACATTATGATTCTAGAAGGTTCTTGGCAGGGATAGCTGTGGCTGTCGTCGACGGCACTCAGCAAGGGTCGCGGTGGTGAAGCCCGATTAGCACTGCTGGCTACAGGGCTACGTTTGTGTAGAAAATTGCTGTGGAATTTGCCTGTAGGACATTCTTAATTTAACACAGCAATTAAAATGCACATGCAAACGACATAACGGCAGATTTGCCACTTGCAATCGATGCGCGGTGCTGAGAAACATAGCCAATTTCACTCTTTGTCATTTTGTTTTAATTGCTGAAAAGATGGAGGCAGATAGCATGGCCTATAAATGGTTATCCATTTATACAGCTGGGTGTTTTGAGTGAAGCAGTTCAGTGTGAGCAGAGCACCGAACAGACCAGCAGCATGGCCTGTGCTTACTGAATCGAAAATGTTTTGTTGAAACATGCCATTCTTATCCAATCCCTGGCCTGCTCTGGGCATCCCTTTGCTGTGTTTATGGAGCTGCTCTTCATTCTGGCTTCTATACCGACTTACCCAGACACAAACCGAGATACCACATCTGCAGCTGTTCCCAGCCTCGGGGGGAGCAATTGGGCTTTTCGGCTAGTGCACAGCGGCATTTTTGGGCTCGTGAAACCTTGTCCGGCTCCCCAGATACGATGCTTGCCTAGTTTGCAGAGACCTTCTGGCGTTAGAACTCGTTCTTGTGGGACTGCTCACTGGAATTAGCTCCTTTCTTCTATGTGTATCAGCTCAGTGTAATTATTTTGGAAAACAGCCAATGTGCCTGTAGTTTGGACCACATTCTCGGTCCCTTAAAGATATTGAATCTGTATTCATTAAGAAAGACTGGCAAATATTTTTACATGTAGATTTTCTGTAGTAACTATATAGTTTGCCTACTTGGTACTGTGCAAATATAATAGACAGTGTCCTTATGCTACTGTTCAGTAGTGTTCGTGGCAAAGGCTGATTGTAATTTTACAATAGTGCAAATAAAGTAGATGGATGCTTGGTTGAAAATGAAAGGATAAGAGGTTTGGGAACAGCATGTGAGATGACCAGAGTGTGTCCCAGGTAGCCCTGTCACAGAGAGAGCTCTACAGAGGCCTTGTGTGGCTGCTTTACATGGAGGCTGATAAACCCACACAGTATCACATCCATGCCTGTGTCACACGAACTGTGTGCCTTGTAACTAAACACTACATTACTCTGTCTGGACTGTATTGTAACCTCTGATAAGCTCAGTTTTTTTTTTTATCCCTCTCTCCGTGCCAAGAGAGTGTGTCCCCTCCACACACACACACACACACACACACACACACACACACACACACACACACACACACACACACACACACCCCCCTCTTAGGCAGCCTTTATGGACCACTGCACATTCTGACACCCATTGTAACTAATGACTGGCACATGATGACTGACCGTGTGACTGTTTAATGACACCACTGCTAAATGTGTATTTATTTAATTGCATGGCTGGCCAGGGAATCACTTCTCTTTTGCTTATTTTGGTCACACTTGATTAGTACAGCTGAACTCTTTATTGTGTTTGTTGTAAATAAATATTTAACTTGCACACTTTTCTGTTGGATCTCTTTGTGAAAATCACTATTGTCACCCCTTGTGGTACTGTGGTACAAAGATCCTTGTGTAGTGTTCTTTGGTCTTAAAATTAAACAAATATTTTAGCACACATAAAAATTTCAGAAACAAAACTGCTCCACAGGGAACGTCAGGTCACATATCGCGCAGAGATACTTAACTGGGACTTTGTGTGTAATTGTTTAGCTTTGAAATGAAACCCGCATGAAAAGCCATACTGTACTGGAGCATCTGATCGTTAACCTGCTCAGCAGTTTAAAAATCAGGCTGCACTTGTGATATTTGGAAATGACTGTGACCCAGGAGAGAGCTCATCTTGGATGATCTGAGCTGGCTGGGCCAACATAACTGCTCTATGTTTGAGCAGAGGGCTGTGGTGTCCACCTTGTCTGGGTACTGTTAGCTTGACTGAATAACTTTCTGATGGTTTTGCATGCTATGGATGTGACTGTGGGGTCTGTAGTCTTATATTTTCAGTGTTTTTAAAATGATTATGAAATAAGATGACTGAAGGGAGTTGGCGGTGTTGGCAACTGAGAGCTTTTTGTTATGTGTTTGAAAGGTGTGAGTTACCTTGATACCTTGCTCTGTGTCACAGAGATGCTGGAGACCCTGACCAGGCAGGGGGCAAATTACACCAACGCAATGTTCCTCAGGACGTACATGACCATGGCGCTGGAGGCTGTGGGACCAGTTAGGGAGCTCTTCACCGACATCAACTTGTTCGTGCTGGGCTCGGAGCTGCCCGTGGACAGTCTTGTGCAGCGCTTCTTTGACAGACTTTTCCCGCTGGTCTGCAACCACCTCATCAACCCGGGGCTGACTAGCATCTCCCCGGGCTACGGTGAGTGCGTGCAGGAGGTGGGCCGCAAGCTGGGCCCGTTTGGCAGAGCTCCCAGGGAGCTCGCAGAACGGGTCAGGCTCTCCCTTCTCCCGGGGCGACTGTTCCTCCAGGCCCTCAACCTCGGAACGGAGGTCATCAACACGACAGAGCATCTGCAGTGGAGCAAGGAGTGCAGGCAGGCGCTGCTGAAGATGCTCTACTGCCCCTACTGCACGGGCGCAAGCCACAGCAGGCCCTGCACAGGCTACTGCCTCAACGTGATGCGAGGCTGCCTGGCCAGCGTGGCGGAGATCGACAGCCATTGGAGGGAGTTCGTCCACTCCCTGGAGAAGCTGTCCAATCGCATGCCCGATGCACCGGCCCTCGAGCGGGCCCTGCTGGGGTTCTCCTCGCTTGTTGGCGGCGCAGTTGCACACGCCCAGAGAAACAGAGCCAGGCTCTTGGCGCAGGTGAGAACGCTGCTCTTCATCCTGAAGCTGAACTAGAATTACACATAGCTGAAGTGTGAAGAGATGAGCACCAAGAATACCACTGCAATGTCATGGCTGAGTGTGGCGTTTTCACAGATGGCAGCAAGCAGTCGGTCAAGCCAGAATGTGGCGTGAGATGCAGACTGGCACTAAGGAACAGTGTGACCGGAATATTTCCTAAAATACACACGCAGTCAGCACTTCTCGGCCAAGCGGCCAGGGCTATGACGGCAATCCTCGCAGCCCCAGAACTGCGAGACGCAGCGGGTCGCCATTTGTTTAAAGGGCTGGCAGCACACTGTGCATGCAGCAGGAGGTTTTAATGGGCTGCTGGGTTTTGCAGAACGCGGAGTTGGCGGGCTGCCGTTTGAAGTGTCGAAACGGTCAGCTTTCTCCAAAGAATTCTGGACACTAACGGAGTTCTTTGTCAAATTAAATGAGCAGCATTAATCAGGAGCTGGCTAATGTTCTTGGCAGTGTAACTGTTGTTACTAGAACAAGTGCAGAAAAATAACCTTGCAGAAAACTGGACAAGGTAATGTGGTTAATAATGTATATCAGAAGTTCTGCATTTGTATAATCAGTTGCTTGGGGATTTCATGTCTCTGTTTGCACCTTCCTTTATGATCAGTGTATGTTTTAATGTTTTTTATTTTTATTTTTTTGCAATACATCACTTTTCATAAGCCACTTTAACCTTTAGAAATCTCTAGAATTGATGCTGACAAAGGTGATGTCTTAAGGCCATATAAACTCAGTTTAGCTAGGAGTCAGTTTCCTTTCAGAATTCCTTCTGCTTTAAGTGGTTTGGTCTGATTAGTTACAAGGGCACAAAAGCAATTTATTACCTTGCAATCAAACTATGGATTTTTTCATTTATCCTTTAAAGAATGGTGCTCTGCAGCCATAATTACTTATAAACAGGCTTCACAAATAACCATGTTGTGTGTAACTCTGACAAGCCACCTATATATTATCTCTACCCTGTTGGAATATAATGACCAAGTCCACTTTTTAAATTAATTGTATACCTCTTGGCATCCAAAGTATTATTTGCAAAACCGAAAGTCTTAGAATAAATTTCAAGTTGCATTCAGTCAACGTGGCTGAAATTCAATAACATGTATTGAATTGTACGGTTGCTCTAGGGGAAAGAATATTCATTTGTAAAATTATCAATTTTTTATTGCATTTTATTACGTGATTAAATAACACAGTTTCAACTTTGCTAAGGTTCCGTAAGTAGCTGTTGTGTAATTTACGGGTGCACCTTAACTGTCAGGATAGGGGAACAATGCACTTATATATGACATTCGGATTTTTTTTAAACCTCATGGCAACACGAATTGAAAAACAAAATCCAATTTAAGAAGATGGTAATCGGGTCTTTATTCTCAGCATTGGGTGCTGTTTACCTGGAAGTAGCCATCACTATAAAGCCATTAGCTACATGTTTTAAAGTTTCCCAGCACAATGTAGGAACAAATCCCATATACCAGCAGCTAATGCCTCTACAAGTAAACTAATTTGTTGCTCTGGGAGCCTTACCTTGCCCAGGTAAATAGTTGGTGTCCTGATTTCATGGGCTTGACCTGACCAAGTGGGCTTGGGTCACACTGTGGGCTTTTAGGCAGTAACCAGGCTAAGTAGAGGCCTGCTGCCTGAAGGCACAAAGTTTAATTTACTACAAATGAGGTTCACACATTACAGGCAAAGAAGCTACTGGTGAACAGCCACCTTAGATGCTCCGTGTCCATGGTGACCATGGTCATTACGGCGTGATGATATCAGTCTGTGTTACAGGTTCACAGGGCCTGCGGACAGCCCAGCAGGAGAACAGCCCAGTCCATTAGCACTGAGCCAGAGAGTGGCGGAAACTCCATTCCTCTGAGGGCCCCAGGACGATCCAAGCTCGAAGCTCTGAGCAATAAGAGAAAGTGAGTACGAGCACAGTTCCGACCGATGTGTAACGGAAACGGTGGGAATCAACCGATGTGTAACGGGAACGGTGGAAATCGACCGATGTGTCACGGAAATGGTGAGAAGCAACCGATGCGTAACAGAAATGGTGGGAATTGACCGATGTACAGTCTAGTGGAGATGGTTTGGAGTGATTCACGTATAAGGAAAATGGCAGGACTTTGACCGCAGGACACTGGAATCCAGAGGAAGACATGGGATTAGTGACACATATACAAAAACTCTTTTACTATGATAAAGAAACAAATGCTGAATACAAAAGCAAAATCCCACAGAAGATTTCCAGAGTGACATGTTGTCACAGTGGATTTTCAGCTTTGTTGGACATCTTGTATCTGGTTGCCTAGGGATATGGAACAGGAAGTTATTGTATATTACAGTGTAAATTTGTGTAAGTTAACTGTTTTGTTAATTTTTGCCACTGTCTTGACCCATCTGACCCTGTATATTGACTCTCAGTTGGGTTCCTGCGTCCAGGGAGTTCCTCAGTAGACTTCGAGTCCACCGGACATTTTACGCTGGCCTGGCAGACCAGCTGTGCACGAGCAACCCTGCCCCAGGAGACGGGCTGCCGTGCTGGAATGGCACCAACGTCGTCAAAAGGTCAGCCGGGGGGGGGGGGGGGGGGGGGGGGGGGGGGGGGGGGGGGGGGGGGGGGGGGGGGGGGGGGGGGGGGGGGGG
>JABJVR010005525.1:0-13441 GCA_025773905.1 Chitala chitala | reverse complement strand
GATGGGCTCCAGGTTTCCCCGCGACCCTCACCAGGAATAAGCGGTTCAGATAATGGATGGATGGATGGATGGATGGTGATTGATACACCCAGCAGCAGTTGAGGTGAGAACTGTGTTTAAAATGAAATTAGCATTTTAATCATTTAACCTCTGTACAGCAACAAAGGAATAATGGAAAAATTAAATAATTCAGCAAACTTGCGTAAACTGTGGACAAAAATGTAACTTCATATTCACTAAATAAAACAATATGAGGTTCAGCCTTCAAAGGGCATATCCACTTGTATAACCATTTTGAAAAAACTGTTTGCTCAGTAAAAAATGTTTTCCACAGAGCTCTGTAAATGTTGTCAGGTCCTATCAGTAGCTCCAAGATCAAAGGAGGCACGGACAGAGCAATTTGCCCGTGACGACTCTCTGTCAGTCTAAATGACACATGCTTTTAAAGTGTTCCCTATAAAGCTCCATAAGATGAACAAATAAATTCCAGTTGCTAGGAAACCACAGACGGAGGTATTTATGTGGAGCACAAAGTGGGGGAAAAAAACTTTGACCTCAAAGTTGCATCACACAAGATAAAACAGGAAAGGAGAAATGTTATTCACATTTGCAATGTGTCAAACTTCACAAAAAAGACATACTTTTTGGCTGTCTGTTATTTTGGAGACCTCTGATACTGTGCTAAATCAAAGGCCAGTAAGGTAGACATGTTCTAAAATGGTATAGTAAAAATGTCAGACAATGCTTTAATGAGGTTCATGAAGAAGTTTTTTTGGAACTCTGGCTTCATTGTTTAGAATTAAACTGAAAACATGATCTAATCCTCATCCTCATGGGAAAATTATCAAAAGTAGGGCAATTCTCTTTGATACAAAAGCTCTAAGCCCTTGGTAACAATAGTCTTGCACCTCTCCCTCATGCTAAAACTGTAAGGAAAGCAGGCATATACAGTGCTGGTTAAGACCCAGACAACACAAAATGTGGGTACAAATAAAAAAAAAAACACATTCAAATTGAAATGTAAACCTCACTACCCTAAAAATATTTCAATGAAAAACTTAAGATGGTTTTTGATATTGGGCTGTTACATAATAAGATAACCTTTCATGTAACACTATTTATACCCTCATCATTTAGGATGCAAAATCCCCAGCTGAGGAAACATAATACTAGATTTAAAGGAAATACTTTGAGTTGTTTATAAGCAGAGACTTTGTTCTCTGCCAAAAAACAAAGTAAATATGAGGCATGTTTTCATTCAGAGCTAAGGAGGGGTCCTGTGTGCTCAGGGGTGCCTTCCAGTTTGCTTGAACAAATAACTCAGTGGATCTGGTCAATATAATTATTATATAATTAAAGTGATCATTTTTGAAACATTTCCAGTCTAGCCAGCACACACAGATGCTGAAAATGCTTTAGGTTGGAGGCGTGATTAGGTGTAAAGCTACTAAGACTGTGTAAAACATCACATACTTAATGTGGGGCACCTGTTATGTTTCTGCTAAAACATTCAGTGTTTTGGCCATTTTTAATAAGCATTGATCTAGATACAGTATTTAAAGCTCATCCTGAGAAGCACAGGAATCCTCACACTGATCTCCACTTTCAGCTCATTCATCATTTTCGTCAGGCTTCAGAAACAGATCACAAACTCACACCGAAAAGGTCAGTATGTTTTCTTCAGGCAGAGTGGTCAGACTTTAAAGTCATTTTAAAAATTCAGGCACTTCTGAGACAGTGTTTTGATTACTATGGTCTCCTTAAATATCTCAGCGTTTACTAAATTGTTTTTATTGGACTGGACTGAACTGGACTGGTCTGGACTATGCCTTGCACATAAAAATGTGGACAAACTATCTTTAGAGAAAGGTGTGCATCTACCAGCACAATGTAACCAGCTTTGTTGAAAGAGAACATATTTTAATTGTTGCTGTATATCCACTCCCTTTTTTCAGTGCAGGTTGTGTAATTGTCCTTTGAAAGGTACTTGCACAGTCAATGCCCTCACAGCACTTTGTTATTTTTATTTTTTGGCCTGGATTTGGGGCAGAACAGTGGTGTGGTGGTTAGCACCGTCACCTTGAATCTCCAGGCCTGGAGCTTGAGTTCAGGTCTGTGTGCGAGGAGTTTGCATGTTCTCCCTGTGCTTGGTGGGTTTCCTTTGGGTTCTCTGGTTTCCTCCCACAGTCCAAAGAAATGCAGGTTAGGTTGATTAGTGTCTCCAAATTGCCCATAGTGTGCGCGTGCGTGCGCTCACGCGCCCTGGGCGTCCCCTGCCCTGCCCTGCACCCCCTGGGATGGGCCCCAAACTTCCGTGAACCTGAATTGGACCAGTGGTATAGACGATGGATGGATGGCCTGGATTCTGCCCTGTTCACAGTACTGAATCTGACATGACACGGACCGTCACCTTCTGATGCAGGAAAAGCAACAATTATCCTTTCTTCAGCTTTACACAATGTTGAATATGTAGTTGTCTCTCATTCCAGTTTCGTACTGATCTCGATTGTCATGATATAAAATTCTGTTTAATTCAACATGTTTTCATATCATACATTTCACAGAAGAATTTTCCTACATCTCTTAATAGGAATATAATGCAATATATTAATTATGATAATACAGTATGTGTGCATAATAAACAGGAAGATAAAGAATTACATTGAAGGAGAGGAATCAAGATTTCTTTATTAGTGATTTTCTTAATTCTTACATATCAAAATATTTTGTATTGCACAGTTTTATTTCATACATTTGGGTGATATACATGATATCTGATAAATGTGTATATTATGAAAGGTCATACAAACACATACCTCTAAATTTCATTTCACTGGTGCTGCATAAACATACCAAAAATAGCAAATTATAGGTTGGAGGGAATGTTGCTTATAATACATTGTTAAGGTGGATGAGATTCAATTTGGATGTGTTGTTTAAACTTTATTACAAGCTACTTCAAAGATTAATATCCTATTTTTAACAGTCTTCAATATAAAATCAGACCACAATGTTCTACCATTCCTGTTTACTTTGTATTGTAATAAAAACGGACTGTCAGCTCTCTGATATTTGTTAAAAATAATTTTTATTGGAATATTTCCTGTTTGTATGCAGAGAATACGCTTAACAGATGCCGAAATTCATACTGAAATAGCATTAAATTTAATTAAATCAAATATGCCAGAGGCAGGACAATTTAATCAGATTTCTCCTCTGCTATCAGTTTACTGTTAAATGCTGCATCGTTTTCATTTTCTTTAAGCAATAAACACTTAAAGTTTAATATCAAAACACTTGTGTAACAAGTAGATTATTTGTTTTTGACGCAGTCTTCACATTTATGTCTACAAAACAATTATATGAATTAGCCTAATGAGAACAGATTCAAAGGGCAGGATGTGGGTGTAGCACTTGGTATTACTGATGCAAGACTCAAGGCTTCCAATTAGCTAAAACACAACCCAAATTCAGGACAGGAGAATAAGGCAGAAGACCCAAGCAACAGTAGATCTGTCCACGAGGGAGAAAACATAAGGGCACAGGGAACTTGACACAGGCAGCAGAGATCTTGAAGAACACAGAACCCAATGAGAAGATCAAACAAAGCAATTAGTATGCTGATTGGAGAGGTGTCACCTCTCAGTGTGAATGGATAGACACACAGCCAGGAAATGAAAAACAAGTGCAAAACCGATTGGTTGGACAACCGATCCGATGTGAACAAATTGGTGAAACTGATTAAGTGGATAATTGATCTGATGTGGAGCAGAAGGGGAAGGTGCAGTTTATGAGTTAGACGAATGGTTGTTTGTGGGTTGCAGCTGGGATTGGTATGATGAAATCGAAACTTGACACAATAATTCATTCCGATGTTGTGAACATGGGTGGTTATCTGCAGCTCCAGCCAAAGAATGAGGTTAAGGTATTTCAATCTGGAATTTTTTTTAAATAAAGTAAAAGTTACTAATTCATTAATTAGTATTTAGTCAAAAGTTTTCCAGGTAATGAATCTGCCATACTCCAAATCTTGTTTTGAGAATGTAGTAGGGCTTCTCTTTGCACATATTAATGTGCTGCAACTATAATGTCCAGGTAAGGAAAAAAATCTTATTTTGAACTTTACTCTTTTTTGCATAAATCTGTATTTTCAGGTTAAAAAATTCTCTCGATCTAATTTAAAAGCAAAAGTCTGCGGCCCAGCTAATCAGTCCCACAGTAATCCTAAGATTACCCTGGAGCAAAATGCAAAAATGCACTGAGATGTTTAATGGAAACATCCAGACTTAGGACTGCATTTATTTTGTTTTTATTGCAAATGAAATAAAGGTGCACTCAGAAGTCAGGAGTCATGCCTACACAATCAGCTGCACTCTTAACCTGTTTGAGATCACAGTCTCGCAAACACTAAGTATCTCAATTGCTGAGTGAGTAAGCACTGCATTGTCCCTTTAGTAACCACTGTAAAGAACTGCCTCGCTTATGAGGAACCGATGAGCAGCATTGCTTTGACATCTAGCCTGATTCCTTTGTGCGACTGCAGCTATGATTTGTGAATTGAGCTTTCTTCTTCTCCTCGCGATTTGTGTTTGTGCAGAGTGGGTAATGAAATCAGCAGACAGCCGCTGAGTCTTCTCAAGTTTTTGTCTCTTTCATTACATCACGTTAACATTCAGGATGAGTTTGTGTTGAAAGCGTTACGAATGGCAGCGTTAGGGAATACGAAAATTAACGGAAACTATCTGGAGAAACAGTGTAGCTTTTAAACGCTTCATAGGCACAACAATATTGCGGGATGCAGGATGTCAGTATTATGCTCTCAGGGAACCAGAGAATAAGCCTGGTTAGAAACAGAAAATTACGCTGTGCTTTGCGTCTCAAATAACTGACAAGACCTCTGTAGAGAAAAGGAGCAACAGTATTTACTGAGGAGGCATTAAACTAAACTCTGAAGTGTTTGGTTTAACTGCTGGAGGCTGAAAGACTAACAATAATGAAAAAGTGTCATGCTTGTAAGTGGCTGCCAAAAATGCTCAGATAATCTTTCTTCAAAGATTGCAAAAATGTAATAATCGGAGATGCTCTTGGCCCTGTTACTGTTCTGTCTAATGTGAGACACTTAAAGCACATCCACCTAATAGTGAAGGAATGTTACAATGTTGCTAACTAATATTATTGGCATGAACTGACAAGGTGCTCTGAGCTACACAACAATAATAGTTTGCCTTTGAAAACAGTTTTCAGATCTGCTGAAAAAATACTAATTAGCTGTAAATTCTTAAGGAATGTCTTGAAGCATTTATTTACATTTAATAGATAGCAGGTACCACGGTTACCTTTATCTGCGAGAGCAGATAGCAAAATTTATATTACAGTATAGTTTTTGTGTATAAAAAAGGCAAATTAACTGGCCAGATCCATCCACAATTCCATCCATCTGTGACATAAATAAATATTAGTTTCCTTGGCACAGTTTAAAACAAAAAAATTCAAATGCAAACAGCAGGTAGTAATCTTGTCAGTACTAGAAATTATAATCCTTAAAATAAGATACAATTATACAGCCAGAAAAAGATTTAAAAGTCAAAAATCCTGAGTTGTTTTTTTTTTTCCTGAATTCAGCAGGTATTGGATGTAGTTTCAAAAAAGACTAGTTAAATTTAACTAACTAAGAGGCCTAGAGTAAAATGGATGAAAAACAGTTCCAGCAATGAGACGTGATCTCAGAAATGTAGAGGAAGGTAGCAAAAATTTGAAAATTTGCTGTATTTGTGGGTGAAGTAATGTTCTGAGCTTTCCTGTAAAATGCTAGTGTTGTTTTCCATTCAAACTTCTACAGCTTTCTGAAGTCCATATGATACTATATTAAGAAGACTGAGGATAGATTTCTTTCAACAAGATTTAGTCAAGTTCAATGACATGGAGAAAATTTACACTATTCTGCATTTATTAATTTGTACATGGAGTACAATGTGATTGCAACACAATCTGTAAACATTCAAAATAAAAAAGTAATGAAATGTATTTTTCATAAAACATCAAGTGTATAGATATACTAAATGTGATCGTTTGGCTTAATGTCTCTAAACCAGAGCACATACTCATGTATGGCATCTGACCTTAGCTGTTGTGTGCACATACTCATGCATGGCATCTGACCTTAGCTATTGTGTGCACCGTGCTTTGCAGAAGGCAGAATGACTCCCCTTTTCTGTCCCACCCTTTTAAAAACAATGAACAAATAAACTAAGTGCAATCAAGGTTCTAAAAACAGTTTTTGTTACAAGATATGCCTTTGGCTGTGCCTACACAACTGTGTTCCAGTCCAAGGATATAAAATAATTATCAACCCCAGGGCAGATTTCCAGCCATCCTAACAAGCATCCATAATTTTTAGTGTCAACCAGTTGCTTTCTCTCTGACTTCTGATTATATTTTCCCCTTTTAAAGTGCAAAAATATAGTTTCTGGTGTGACAAAGAAGAGGAAAAGGTGAAGTTTTTTGTACCTTCTAGAGATGAAAACTATTTTCAAAGTTTGTCATTGAAAAATATTTTTGGCATACAAAAACAAGTTGCTAGTAAAAAAAAAAAAAAAAATATATATATATATATATATACTTAAAGATATACTTTCTGAGATGAATGATGCTATTTATAAGTATATTACCATGTCATAAGATTGTTGACTCCTACATTTGTGAAAAATACCATACCAAACGATACTCAGCACCTGTTCAGCCATAACTATATACCATATAATTTCCAAAAAACAAGGGAATCCTCTACAATGTTGTTTGAAACCAGCAACACCTCAATCCAAGATCCGCTTGTTTTGATTCAAGACAAAGTCGGAACAAAAAACATTGATCTATGAAGTATTTTACTTACATCATTCAGTGTGAAAATTTTTAATGTTGTTGACCTAATTTATGGCTTTAGTAAATATGGTAGTCAGCATTTTTTGAAATAAATGTATTGGTACTTTTGGGCAAACCATTGTGTTGATGTCATGATTTACCACTCAGAGAGTTCCCTTATTTATTTACTCTGCTGGAACTATAATCCGCAGAATCCTTACTAATCCCTTTAATCCCTAACAAAACTGTCTGTAAAAGCATCTGCTATTACTTGGAGTCATGAACAAGATCACAGGCTCAAATTATGAGACTGAAGCTGTTTTAGTGTCGCATGTGCCACCAATTAGACAAGGACAAAACAGTTTAAACTGGCCAGCTAGGATGTTTTTAAAGTATAGTCAGTATCACTGAAATAGACAAATACATAGTGCTAAAGTATAGATTGGGGGAAAATGAAGTCACATACGTTATGTGCTTTGTGTTTACCTCATGCAAAATCTAAAATAGTCACCACCCTTTATACCATGACCACAGTTGTGCACAGAAGAGTGGAAACCTACAGCCAGAAAACCTGGAGATCAGCACATTCTGGAAATGGTATTTACATGGAAATCAACCAAACAAGACTGATGTAGAACATGTTCATCTGACACTTTGTAGTTGAATTGGTTGATCAGATGTTTTATTTCCCAGTGGGGACTGAAACTTTTTATAGGTTATTAACTGCTGGCTAACAATTGGTCAAAATGTCCACATCAAACAAGATCCTGTGAAGGTAGTCTGAATAGGACATGCAGCAGGACAGCAGGGGAAGTCAGGGATATTTAAAGAGACAGAAAGCGGACAGAATCACAGTTCCCCACAGGCTGTTGCAGACAAAAAATATCTGAGAAACACATGTGACTTCAGCCAAGAAAGAGTTCTACAAGTCCGATCTGAATAATTTATCACACTAGTGTTTTAACTTCCTTTGCTCTCTATTCAAAGGATGTTCATTTTAAGTTTTAATAGTATTTCTGGCTGGACTTATTATGTGTGATCAAATAATTCTCAGTTCAGGGTTTTCAAAGATGGATTCTTATTTTATTTATTTCAGCCATGATAAGGTACTGAAATCACATGAGTATTCATTTCTGTTTTTGTTCTTCCCTCTATTAAAATTACAAATATATAAATAGGTGTTCAGTTACTCAAAAGTGTAATGCTTCTTTTAAAAAACCTTCATCTTTTAATATTAAAGGAAACCATTTATGTAACAGTAAGTAAACATAATGAACAGTTGATACGTATATGTTGCCTAGAGACAGTCAATGGGTGTTTAAGCTCCTCCCACTAATTATGTATGCATGCTCTTGCCACCCACCCTTTTTGTCTTCTTGTAGGGTTTTTGTTTCTAGTGTTGCCATGGTCGCAGGTTAGGAAGAGGTGCTTGTCTTTTCTCTCTGTTACTTTTTCTGTTCTTCTCATTTGTCTGCTATGCAAGAGTCCATCTTTTGTAATATTTTTCTTAACATATCAGCCATACAACATTTGTTTCCATAAATGTTGATTTTATCATGCTTCACAAAGACCAAGTTTGTCTAATAGTATGCAGACCCTTAAACATGCAAATATGTGCTTTACACACCCAAAATGAAGCAGTAACCTTTTAAACATCAAAAATCAACTTCTTATGTTAAGACATTTTCATTTGCTGGGAATGCTGGTAACTTAAGTGTTGTGCCTTGTATGGTTCATTAATATTTTTGCACGTCAGTATTGACCTCTACTGCATACTTTTTAAAATCTAAAATGGACTAGAAGTTAAAAATATTATAATGGAGATCATGAAATAGTCATCATGAAATAATTATTAAAGCTAATGGTAACTGAAGACATATCATAGCAAATATTAATGTTCTTTTACACTATATAAATACATCATAAGTGTTGGATCTAGGCATAAATGACATAAGTGTCAGCTTTGGGCCCCCAAAACCAGCAGGGGCCCCACCACAGCTATTCGAACAAATACAGTAACATTAAGGACATGTACTTCATCCATGTCAGTATAAGATAATAATGGTAACTGAAAGTTGTTTTATTCTAGTCAACCAATAATACAGTAGTATTATTTTGTAACAGTCTATGACCACAGGAGTTGAACACATTCCACACTGACGGCAGACAGTTAAATGCACACATACAACATGGAACATAATGACATACTTTGGACAAATTAATCTAACAGATACATCAACTGCATTTAACATGAATATGACAAAAACTCACATTTAACATCTATCAGTCTGTGCTGCCTGTGCTACAAGGCTTGGAGATTACATCCATCCAGAACAGACAGAAGAAGAAAAAGATAAAGAAAAGGACACAAAAGATGTACAATTCTTCTTAGACTTCTTAAACTGTGATAGTTCTTGTGGCCTATTTAATGTGATTAGGTGATGTAATCAAAGCCACTGTAAAACACAAAAAGTAAGTCTCCTGGTTCAAATCTCACTCTAGCTGCCAGTTTTGTCCCAGAACAAAACACTCTGAATAATGGCTGTCCACTGCTCCGCCAGTGGATGGGTTGATTGCAGATAACCAATTTTGTTCTACCATGTATGTGTTATTTGTAAGTTGCTTTCGACAAAGGATTTCTGTAAATGAATAAATGTAAATAATGGCTGAGAACATAAATTCATTATAATAATGATGTGCTGAACTTTTGAAACTGATTCAACGTTAATATTAATAATATTAACTAATTAATGTTACTTAGCAATGTTAATTATGGTCGCAAATGTAGAGTGTGAACCACTATGGTAGATATCCCCTGGTAGTTAGCACACAAGTCTGATTAGTCCCCCCAACAAGGGACTTGGGTTTTTAGCTCAGCAAGCTAATCATCTTGTTTGGTAACTCTGTGTAGGCTGTGTGATTGTAAGTTGAAGCTCAGCTCACCCCTATTACATTGGTGCCGTAACTTGGAAAAATACAAGCTGCTACGAAACAATTAGGCTAAAGTTGCTGCTAGTGTTTAGATGGGCAGGATCTAGTGGAGTGTGAACAGCTATGGTGGACAGTCATCTGGGCGAGCATCTGCTTACTGCCCCATGCAAGGAAGTAGGGTGTTTAACTCAGCAGGTTACTCTACAGTCTGGTATCCCTGTATGGGCTATGAGGATGCAAGTTCAAATCCAGCCTAGGTTGGCATGTTACGTATGAATGCAAAGTTTTAAGTCTTGTAATTGAATACTGATTTATTAATTAGGCATAATTTTGTATAATTTTTGTAAAATTTTACTGTTGTTTTATTTACTTCACACCCCTACACCACTGGACAGAAGGAGCAGTATAGCCACCTACCCAGACAACACTACACCACTGGACAGAAGGAGCAGTATAGCCACCAACCCAGACAACACTACACCACTGGACAGAAGGAGCAGTATAGCCACCTACCCAGACAACACTACACCACTGGACAGAAGGAGCAGTATACACACCTGCCAACACACCACTGCATCATGGTAGTGAACTGACATGCAGGCTTTTTCTGCCTATGGACCATGAGAGAAAATTGAAGGATGCAGATAAAAAAACACAGAGTCACAGGGCAGACATGCAACGTGTTACCTTTTCAATCACTGTTGGGCCCTTTTTATTTTCTTACATCTTGCCTATTCATGTGCAGACACACCCACACTGTTAATATAAACCTGCCATGTTACACAAATACACAGACATTCAATACAATGATACAGAGCACTATAGTGACATCTTTAAACTAATTTGATGCACACTGCTACACAGCTGTATTCATGAGAATTTAGTTATAATGTTTTTTTTTTTATTCTATTTTAAACAAGCACTCACAGAAGTTCAGTACTCATGTACTTCTGAGACTAGGCCACGGTGCTCAGCGTCTCATCATTCAAGTGGACCTAATGTGCCATTGGCTGGTTCTGACTCACAAGCCTGATCCAGAATTGAAGAAGCTCAGGCTTGTTGAGATCTCTTTGCTCATCAAGACACAGACGCTGTAAAGAATGAGCAGCGCTACAGGATAAATCTGCAGTAAATCTGCAGCCGCAGCTTCAAAGTCGGCCCTCTGTCGAACAGAAGTTTTACTTCAGAGAGGACACATCTGTTTCGAATGATGCAATTCCTCCAGACAAAACAGTGGAAAAAACTGTGGGAAAGTTATTCTGTGAATAACGAGTAACATATAAGTATGTTTCTGTGCTGTATCCAGTAACAGCATCATCTTAGGCAGATGCCTCTCTGTGTTTTTTAGGAGTGTTGTGGGGAGGAAGAAAAAAGGCAAGTTCCCAAAGTCAACCTTAAAATCATATGTGGAAGATGACAGTAATCCAGATTGTGCTAAAGGATATGCCTAATTAAGATGTTGATCATTGACGTAGTCTTAATCTTATCCTTAATCATAATACTGTAAGCACAAGAAGTGAAAATATATTTGTAGTGTGTCTGTGGGTGAAGAGCAAACCCCTGTCACCACAACCTACAGAACCTACCAGGCAAGTCAACCAAGTAAGGACACACACAGCCTGAAGCCTACCCAAATTGCTTTGGATAAACCCTGGACAGGGCTTCAAGCCATCACTGGGTATACAATCTCTCTCTCGCGCACACACACACACACACACGCGCCCGCGCATGCACACGCACACGCACACACACAAAGCCGTAATGCTGGCAGTATGAGGCAACGGTGCTAATAACAGAACCACGTGAAGAACGTTACACTTTTTATAGCTTGTACTACAAGAAAGAGAATGTCTTGATGTTACTGTGATGCTTGCAAATAACAAAATTTCTGCCAACAACAGACTTGTTTGACTTTTCAGGCACCAAGGGATGGCAAGTTCGATATACTGGCCACGTGTACTGAACTAGTTAGGGTATTGATTATTTACATGAACAGACAGTACAAACATTTGTGCTTCCAAAGGTCAGGTGATGTTACAAGATGGTGGACAGATTAGAATCCTGATTATCTGACATAATCGGGGTAGTCAAGTGTTTAGCTGAACAAAAACATTAGATGTCATTAAATTGTGTGAACTGAATTAATGCAATAACTATTATGGACTACAAATAATGGGTATTTTTACAAAATTAGATATACATCTGTTTTATGTAAATAAATACATTCGTTTGTTAATTTGAATAACATATTTAAATTACAGTGAATGCACATAGAAGACCATACAGTATGCTCAAGTTATTTATAAAATCAGGAAATAAAAGTTTGTTTTCTTGTTTAATTTCTCTTCTTTTCATTACCCATCCCATCAATGTGTGTCATTAACAGATGTACAGATAGGCCAGTCAATGGTATCAATTCCTTCATCCTCCAGGAACTGCCTGCATACTCTCGCCACATGAGGCTGGGCATTGTCATGCACCAGGAGGAACCCAGGACCCACTGCACCAGCGTAGGGTCTGACAATGGGTCCAAGGATTTCATCCTGATATCTAATGGCACTCAGGGTGCTTCTGCACACAAAGCTGCACACAAAGTAAGACACAGACCACACAAAGTGCTGTCAAAATCTGAATGCTGGAAAAATTTTATGTGAGGTCATAGACTAAATGAAGTAGCTGTGAAAGAGACAGCTCCACATTTCTCAGAGGAGAATTATTACAGTACTTCAGCATTCAGAGGCAAAACATTGGTGAGATCCCAGGATGATAAAAGTTAACACTGTCTGTAGAAGGCATCAGCTTTCTCACCACCATGGGTGGACAAGTTTTAGTTATAGAATCAATTTCAGACAAATATTGTCCATGATTTGGTTATGCCTACTTGCTAATCAATGGGAAGAAGAAAAAAAAGGTCTTTTAATTCTACCATGTGCAAAAGAATGATAATAAAAAAATAACATGCAAGAAAATGTCTTCCTCTTATTTAACAACTGAAAGAATTCACAGGAGCCCAAGCAGCTGGTGGTGTGCTACCTAAATTGTCCTTGAATTCCAGATATGAGCAGTACTTTACTCATGCCAAGCATACAACTACTTGTAAGTATGTTATTCTCAGCAGTCCTGTTTAAAAAATGTATGTTTTGGACTACTCCTATAGTCAAGTTAAAGGTATTATTATGGCAAAACAAATAAGTTATGCTAAGAGGGATTAAAAATCAAAAGTGTATTTACATTGTGTAAATTCTGTGACGCTGTGCTGGGTTGGCGCCCTGCTCTGGGTGTCCGCTGCACTGTGCCCCGTGCCTCCTGAGATGGGCTCCAGGCTTCCCGCAGCCCTGAACTGGACCAGAGGTATACAGAATGGATGGATGGAAGGGTGGACGTTTAGTGACCCTCAGTTATGTTGGCATTGCAGGGAAATGGAGAGGTTTAATGTGTCTGTCGTTCCACATTGTTGTTAAGTACTTTAAGGGCAACTCATACTGCATGAAAGTCCTGGTGTAAAATTAATTTCAATTGAATTGTTTTAATAGAAGTAGGAAGAACATGGTAATGCTAACCTAACATGTGAAGAACCATCCATCATCTTAACCACTTATTCCTGGTGAGGGTCGCGGGGAAACCTGGAGCCCATCCCAGAGCACATAGGGTG
>JABJVR010005524.1:0-13442 GCA_025773905.1 Chitala chitala | reverse complement strand
TGTGTGTGTGTGTGTGTGTGTGTGTGTGTGTGTGTGTGTGTGTGTGTGTGTGTGTGTGTGTGTGTGTGTGTGGGTATGCATCAACGTGCATGCATCAACATCTTATTCAGTGATATGTTACAATTCCAGCCTGAATCCTGGCTGATTCAAGACTCGGTGTGTGAACATCAATCTACACACACACACACACGAACACACACAAGCTCACACACAAGCTCACACATGCACAAAGGAGGTTCATTTTCTCGTGATATGCACATTATCCCATCCATGTATGTATTTCTTGCTCTTGACTGACTCACTGTATTGGACAGGATGCTGCCAGGCTCTTCCTCAGCTCAAGCTGTGATTATGAATGTCTGCAAACCTCCTCTGGTAATAATCGCTCTGGCAAGCAGGTCAACAGTCTGGGGATGAGGAGGAACAGGACCATCGGTGGAGAATGATAAATAGGGGAAGGGAAACACCACCATGCATGGCCAGAAAATGCCAGTCCCTTAGTAACAAGCGAAGGCTGGCTGTATGAAAAGGGGTTAAACAGGGAGCAGTTGAGGCATTGGCTGCTGTTGTCACGGCGCTCGGAGGCTGTGACTAATGTAAATGAAGCTGTACTGCGGTAGTATGAGCGTGTGCTACCCTTTCAGATCACTCCCCCCCACTTTGTTTTTGTCTGCCATCCTGATGTCCATTGCCCCCCCCTCGTTTTATTTCATGTTTGTCATTTCAGCCTCTCGCTTGTTTTTTTTTCTCTTTTCTTTTTATGCCGCCTTTCACAGGTCCTGACATTGGAGTCCCTCTGTTTTCCTCTTTTCTTAGTTGCATCATTACTCGCCTCCCTTCCTGAGAGGAGAGAGAGACAGCAATTTAGGAGGCAAAAATATTGCTCTGTGTGTGTGTGTGTGTGTGTGTGTGTGTGTAAGAGAGAGAGAGAGAGAGAGAGAGAGAGAGAGAATGGGAGCAAGGACTGCCTAGAGACTGCTTTCTGTGTGCACGCGCGAGTGCGCGTGTGTGAGGGAGAAAGAGAGAGGCCACAGAGAGAGAGAGAGAGAGAGAGAGAGAGAGAGAGAGAGAGAGAGAGGGAGGAGGGGGGAGGAGTGGAGAGAGAGGTTCAGGCAGGAGCGGCAGGAGAGCGCAGAGAAGAGACGGAGGACAGACAGCCGTGTCTGTTTAAGCTGTACTCGGTCTTCTGCTCAGGGTCTCACAGGCTCCAGCCTTGCCACACTTGTATTTGTTTGGAGGTAAAGATCGAGGATGTAGGACTTCAAGGTGCGGGAGGTCTCAACGAGCCTGCCGCCCCTTCGCCGTCCAACCGTAACAGCTTGCTTAATTGCCTGACACGCTCAGAAGACGCAGGGACTCAGGGAAGGCGTGGCGGATGGACACGGTGCTGGGAGAAACAGCCGCCTCGCATTCCTTTATTTCCACTCGGGAATGTCACCTTTTCAATCCCGCCACCCTCCTCAAACCCCCCCACCCCATCACGATGCACTCCCTGTGCAGACCTGATTCTTGCTGTTCTGTCTTGATCGCCCCTTCTCAGAAGAATAACTGGTCTGTAACAGAATCACGGAAAAGCTTTCGCCATAACTGGAAATGATATGTGCTAATCTGCTGGTTTCTGGAGTGGATTTTTTTTGTAATTATGGATTTTGTAGGAGATATATAGTGATTATGCATTTGTGTAGCTACGCCTTTTTAGATAATTTGTTGGTTGCATCATGTTCTATGACTGTAATTGCTGATTTTCTGGTTGTACTTGACATTTTAAAAATCTGGATCCAGCGTCTCTTTCTGATTTCCCACTTGAATTGTGCATTATTGTTCTTGGTTGTGGACTGTACCTTGGAGTCAAAGAGCGATCTCATAGCTGGTGCAAAATACAAGTGAGAGGCCCAGAAGAATGGAAAAAACTGATGACTAAAACCAGAAATGGACATACCCTTATTCTTCCTTTGGGAAAAAAGAAGGAGGCCCTTGCATGGACAGGCTAGGATCTTAAGAAAAAAAAGCATTGGAAGACAAATTATTTGGAAACCAGCTGTCACTTTCAACTTTTAAGAATGAAGGGAGAGAACTGCAAGTAAGCTGGATTTCAATGTTTTCCTCATGTTACTAAAGAGAAGTTTAACCTTTTACTGTGATATTGCTGATCGACATATAATAATATATTCTGAATTTTATTCCTTGATGAAGAATGAACAGGAATTCTGACTCCAGGTATTTTGGAAACCCAAGTCTTGTGTTTTCAGGTCCTTAAATCTTTTGTTTTTTTATAGTCTCGTAATCATTACACAGACCTGCAGACATCTGACCTCCTGGTTGGTTTTATCATCCCATTCCATTTGCCAGTCGCTATGTGCTTTTCTAAACTGGCCCATTCGGAAACTCTGCAGTTTGTCAGCTAAAGTGTGACCACATGAGTCAAGCAGGCACACAACAGCGACGCACCACCTACCTCATCTCCCTCACGCTCGTCAAGGTCGAGGCTGTGGGAGAAGATGGGGAGCAACAGGCCGCAGCTGTCAGCCCGGGAAGAGGCGAAGGCCATGGAAGAAAGGTTGGTGATGCTCTGGAGGAGAAGGAACTACATCCTTCTGCACAGCACAGGCGGGGGGCGAGCATGGTGCTGGAAGACGAAGAAAGTTTCAGTGAGACGGAGAGGCAAAGGGCTAAGCAAAAGACGGCCGAGAGGCGGGTGTTGAAAGAAGGAAGGTCGACAGTTGACAGAGTGTGCCCTGTGGCTGGGCAGAAAGTCCACGTTCAAAGCATGAGGAAAGAGCGCCCAGGGGCCAAGGTAGAGGGTAAGGTGGGCAAAGAAAATGAGCCCGAAACCCTCTCAGAAGCACCGCAGAGCTGGAAGTCAGTGGATGTTGCAGATCTCAATCGCACACCTGTTAAGTGTAACGTTCCACTGAGGCTCAGCCAGCGGCCAGGAGCTCTGCCGATGTCCCAGAGCAGTACCGTGAGCCGACACGAGCTCAAGGAGGCCCGGGGAAGCGTCCCCGCCTTTATGCAGAGTCTGGACATTCGGGACGACAAGATCGGGGGCAGGTCCGAGGCGGCCCTGACTCTGGGCCCTAACCGGGTGTCCTGGACAGGGGGAGAAGAGAAGACAAGATGTCATGTGGTGGGAGGAAGTGCGATGGGAGTGAGGGTCATGGCTCCGCGAGACAGCCCCAGGGCTGAGAAACTGAAGATGGGCTCCACCTCCCTCCCAGGCCCGGTCGCCCCGGTCCCGAAGCCCCCGCGCAAAGGTAAGAGTCGCACGCTGGACAACAGCGACCTGCACTCCCTGTCTGAGGACCTACGCAGCGGCAAGGACGGCCACGTGACCCTCGGCGCCGGCCCCGCGCCGTCGCACGGCCAGTCGCAGCGCGTGTCCAGTCGCGACCGAAAGATGCTGAAGTTCATCAGTGGCATTTTCACCAAGAGCACCCCTGTTCCAACAGGCGCTGCCACCGCCCCTCCCCTCTATAGCTACGCGCAGAGGGAATCGAGTGAAGAGGAAGGTAAGCTCTGCTCCAGCATCTCTTTCTGCACACTCTGCCTCCTGCACCCAAACCAGTGTGCCCTGCCCAAATGCAGATGCTGTGCAGCTCCCCTCACCGTGGTCTCCACTCCACCCTGGCTGATGTTAGCAGCTGAAGGCCTTGAGATGCTAGCAAGGAAAAGCACTGAACCAGAGAAAAGAAAAAGACAGGGCGAAGTGTGACGGAGTAAATAATGCACATGGGTGTGGTCTCCGAATTTTCACACTGCAGTGGTGAAGCACAGTCAGGCAGCCTTAATTTAGGCAGTACTGGTGCTTGAAGTGGCAAAGCACAGGTTCCAGTACTACCCTTATGGGAGGTACCGGTGAGCAAGGCATGTTCCTGGCACTTGTGTACTGGTGAGTGCTGGCCCACTTCAAGCACTGGGCAGTACCCCTTGTTTATTAGAAATAAAGAGCCCCTTCCCCAAATCTGTCCAATGAGGTGCTGTGATTTCCCAGTGTGTGAGACAACAGTAATAAATCATTAGGCAAGGTCAAGAAATGTCCGTCAAATTTAAGGCATGTCAGTAAGTTTTACAACAGTGAGTCAGTAAGGACAGGAAGACAATTACTGCTGATGTAACTTGATAGCAAGAATTCTTCTAATTACAATAATTCATAGCTGAAAAATTAACATTGTATGGTTTGCTACCATGATGCTATAAGAAAGCCTAAATTTCCACAGATGGGAAGGGTCAGTGGGACAGTTGAGTTCTATCTCCTGTGGTGTTCTGGAACTTATGGCATACTTCCTAGGCATTGACAGATCTCACTAGCTTCTGTTGAAGTGAATGACAAGACAGATGGATTTAATCAGATGCTAATCATTTGGAAGAGATTGCGGGGGACATTGGTGATATGTCAGAATGGAGCTCTTTTTATTTAATCTCTTTAACAGGCTGTAGTTAATTTCTTTTAGTGGAAGCTGTTTTCTTTTAAAGGTGATTTTGCATTAAAATTTACACTCAGGAGTCCATGTGAGTTTTAATGAAGCGTAGATGAATCATGGAAGAGGGGACTATTTTAATTTTAATTTTAATTAGTATTGATTTTGGCTTTGGTTCCAACTGACTAACACAACCCATTGGTTTTGCTTAAACTGTAAGTTTGGAGAGAGCAGTAAGCTAAAAGACCCTTTCCAAAGCATGATAATTAGTGCCTTTTTACTTCAGTTTTCACATTACCAAGGTTACGGCCCATAGTGCTGCTTGAACAAAGGCCTATTAGGAAACACATCTTTGGTGCCTGAACTCAAACAGGGCCACTCAGGTATTGTGCATTTGAACTTTAGTGGCTGTTAACCACCATCCAATAAGGTCAGACACAGGAGAGACAACACCAGTCCCCCCCCCCTCACAATGGGAGGAAATACAGTTTTAGCTGTTGGATGGCTTGGAAGGTTCTAGGATGCCTCCAGTTTGCAAGGCAGGAGACAAGCAAAGGAGGTGATGGAGTGCCATACTGACTTTTTTTTCCCCTTTTTGCCAAATAAATAAAACTGAAATATCTTTTCAGGACTGAGTTTAAATTACATCTGAGAGGGTGATGACAACCTGGCATCATTAGCTACAGTAGTTGCTGAACGATTTGTGCCAATAATAGTACAGTACATAAATTATACAGCTGAATAAGGAAGAGAAGAAAGGAGGAAGAGGTGGTTCAGGCAAGCTTCGTGTGCTGTTTCCTGCTGCATGTTGAAAGTGTGCAGTGAAATGAATGCATGTTAATCATCTCAGACTGTTTATTAAAATTTCAGGGCTATTCAGAATGTTTGTTCAATTTGAAGGACTACTGTAGATCAAGTTTGAAATGTAGCCATCATTAGTAGTAACTCGTTTTTATTTTGTAAAATTAATTTTATCGATACATCAAATAGGAGAACAAATTACATTGCTTTATATTGTTAATGCACTGGTTTTATTTTGTTTCTATACATACTGTACAAATTGGTGCCTTAAATGCATGTATAAGTGTTTCATATGTTCTGTGTGCGTGTGTGTGCGTGTGTGTGCGCGCGTGTGTCTTTTAGTTCATTTGTTGTGCAAGAGCAAGGCACTTGCTGGAGGAAGTGTTGTCATGGCAACAGAGAGCTGTGAGAGATGCCTGTTGGATGGTGGTGTGAAACTGAAAAAAGAGACTGGAACGGACAGGATAGAGGGGGGTGGGGGAGCAGAGAGAATCTGTCAAAATTCTTGTCCTTTGAAACGAAAGAAGAAAAGGTCTGGTAATGCCACTGAGATGTGATAACTTGGTACAAATGCTAGGGCGCTGAGGAAAGACTCCATATTGACAACATTATACTGTCCAATTGCTCTGGCAACTGCAGCAGCAAATGACTGAAGTGTAATTTAACTTTACCTAGGTCAATCAGACGTTTCATGAGTGTGTGTGTGTGTGTGTGTGTGTGTGTGGGTGTGTGCGTGTGTGTGTGTGTGGGTGTGTGCATGGAAGTGTATATGTTTATAGATGTGTGCATGCACATGTGCATGTGTTTATGTGTGCGTGTGTGCATGTTTGTGTGGCAATAGGTAACATGGACCAATACCAGTTATTGGTTCAAGCTGCACACCATCCGACCTTGTCCTTACCATCGCACCATTACATAAAGAAAAATGTCCAGTTTTAAAGTGGGTTTGTGGATACGAAGCCATGAGCTGTTTTAGTTGCTTTGGGTAAAAGACTCTGTTGAAAATACACCTAATAAGGTTAGAGAAATGAAATAATGATGAGGAAATGTAGAGCAGAGGCGTGATGAGGCGGTGGGGTTTTTACTGGGAGATCTCGTGGCCTAACTCGCCTCCCTCCTCCTGTGTGCTGTCGAGCTGCTTTGAAGCGTCTCTGCTGTGACTCACAGCTTGGCGGGCTGGCTGCCTTGCAACGTGGGCTGTGCAGCCGCTCCCCTGAGCCCCCCCGACCCACTCGCCACCTTTGTGCCGAACATCGGGCCCTGGCCATACCGTGCCTACAGGGAGGTGGGGAGCTGCAAACCTATGTAACCACTGGCCCATTTTAGAGGATTTGTGCAGACCCTCTCTGGTGCAGACACCGCTGTTAGGAGGAACATGTATTGACGGGGTGCTGCTTTGTGAATCAACTTTCAGACCCATTTTCGTGCACGTTGCATATTTACATGAACGGCTTGATATAAATATCTGTGCATTTACTGATATATTTTTAATGAGATGGCGATTGCCTGGTCTTCCACTCTACACTGGCAGCAGAGGGTGGGGTGAGTGACTGGTGTTGCGCTTCGCTAAGTGGGCGATTTTAATAAGAGGCAATTAAATGATGTGATGAGCAGCAAGAGGCCGCTGGCACCTGTAGCTCTGCGTGATTCCACTGCAGCTAAAATTCGTACATGCTCCTGTGCATGAAAGCAGTGCGTTTCTGACCAACGTGTGGGCGTTTTTTTTAACAGGAAGGACTGATGCAGCAGGAAGTGATCGTGGAATTGTAGAACTTTAACCGTTAGCAGGTTGTGACGTTTATAAGTGAAATGCATAAACCAAAACATATAGGTGAAAATGCAGAGGTCTTTACTGTAATTTCGTTCCCCACAGCTTTGTAGACTGAAGTCAAAAAATTGCGACATAATCAAAATGCACAAATCACATCACTGTCCAGAGCTTAAAGTTGCTAATGAACCTGGGCCCCCTGTTTTGGGCCCCGCGGAGCCTGTGCTATTAATTTGTGCCTCTCCTGCCAACCTCATCCTCAGCTCCCTTTCACCTCCCCTCCTACCCCCCCACTTCCCCCTTGGTCACCTGCTGTGCACCATCTGGGCCTGTGAGAGAGGACACATGCGAGGCACCTCGCGTCAGCACCAAACCCGAGTGGCATTCTGCACAGTTGGAATGTGTCGTCAGACACAGTGACTTTGAAAGTTTTCTCTTTGTTTTTTCCTGTTAAAAGGTTTAAAGTAGAAGCCAGCTGGAAGTCTGCACCAGCTCGCTGCTCTGGTGTTATGGACTTGCGTACTAAAGAGCTTCAAACATGAAACAGAAATTACTGAACATTGCCTCTTCTGTGATTAGTTCTTATCGGAAATCAGTGCTTCTCCAACAGTGCTCCTGAAATTCCACTCTATGCACATTTTGTTTTGTTTATCATGTGTCCTTTTGGCTTAAACAGTTGGTAGCTGCAGAGCTCAAGGTTGCACTTAAGGGTTTGTTTCTATATGCGGGAGATTCATACAGAATATTCACATCTGCTGTATTGGCAAAGCATGAATATGTAACTGCTGTACGTGTCTGTCAAAAGTACAAGGCCAGTTAAATTTCAGATTTTTTTGTCTTGAACAAATTTGGCTATTTTAAGATACTATATAGAAATTCAAGCTAAAAAAATGATTACAACTTATGTATGGTTTTTTTTTGAGCAGGTGGGAGGTCTGGGAATGGCACTAGGTTTGGGTGAGCAGGTGGGAGGTCTGGGATTGGCACTAGGTTTGGGTGAGCAGGTGGGAGGTCTGGGAATGGCACTAGGTTTGGGTGAGCAGGTGGGAGGTCTGGGAATGGCACTAGGTTTGGGTGAGGAGGTGGGAGGTCTGGGAATGGCACTAGGTTTGGGTCATCTTGTTTGTTTCCATGGCAGTTGATCACCATTTTAAGCCCACATACTTGTCTGTTAATGAAACCCAGCTGTCCCTGATGGGACTAATTGACTTAGGAGGATTGTCAATGGGATCAGCTGGGTGGATATGAGTGGCGGGATGGTAGTGGAGAGTGTAGAAAACAGCGGAAGTGCCCTCCCCCACGCGTGCGTGCGTATCCGTCCTTGGTTTATCAGGATGTCTTTAAGTCTGCATTACATTTGTAGTTAAACCCCACAATCCAGTGTTGCTGTCCCATGTCTTTGGTAGGACTACTTTTAGAAATAATTAATTTAAATTATTTGCAGAAATTATAAAATAAATTCTTAAAATCAGTTTTAAAATTAATAGTACTTAAGCATTTTTTAAGTGGATATTTTTGAATATGTCCATCTTTTTGTCTTTATTCTTCACACAAACACATACTCTTTTACAGTAGCCTGTGCCAACAGTCAAGAATGGACCCTAAGTCGGACAGTCCCAGAACTACGCCTGGTGAGCGGCACATCTTTAAATCCGCGTTATTCACAACACGCAGCACTAATATAATAACCTGTAGCAGCAGTAACACAATTTGTAAGAATATATAAATTATTATGGCTAGCTCTATATGCTGTTCATTATGTAATGATAACACTTGCATGACAAATTCAGTTTGAGGTGTCATTTTCTCATTTATTTTATGCTGAGGACGTGTACTGGCACACACGGTTCTGCTTGTGTTCTGACAGCCGGGCTCACGAGTCCATGTCTTTACAGGGTGTACTCGGCAGCATGCGCAGTGGCAAGTCTGCCCTGGTGCACTGGTACCTGACGGGCAGCTATCTTTCCACGGAGAACACAGAAGGTGCGCACCTGAGGGTCTTTTCTGACACAGCTCATGTCCACCTCTCCTGGACGGTGTGAATGACACCTCTTCTGGTTGGTTCCATTTACCAGGTGGCCGGTATAAGAAGGAGGTGCTGATTGACGGGCAAAGTCAACTGCTGTTAATAAGAGAGGAGTCCGGACCGCCTGATGCACAGGTGAAAACTTCACCACGGGACACAGTGTTGGCTGTCTTAGACCTTGACAAGGGAAGGGTGACAAAATACACAGGAGTGTCCATCTAAACTCCGCCCCCCCATTTCTCAAAACCCCACCCGTCTCTGTGTCCTCTCCCCTGCATGTCTTTGCAGTTCTGCAACTGGGTTGATGCGGTGATCTTGGTGTTCAGCTTGGAGAACGAGAACAGCTTCCAAGAGGTGTATAAGAATTACAGCCAACTGAGCGCCCACCGCAACATTGCCGAGATACCGTTAATCGTGGTGGCCACGCAAGGTAGGGTGACATGCTTTTCAGTGAGGGAATCAGCGCAGGCTCTCTCTGAGATGCATCAGTAAAAATGTTGATTTATTATTCTGCCTTGCATTACTTTGTATTTTGTGCAAATAGGTTACGATTTGCTATGCTTCCCACCATGACATATATCTCCTGTGAAAAAGATACAGAGTATCCAGTACAAGCATAGTATTTCATCCATGCAAATCTGCTTTTTCTGAGCTTTGATGTCCCAGACTTTAGATGTTTATGTTTTCAGAGGTACACAGGATTTGCAATATTTAGTTTGCCTTAAGCTTTGTGTTTTCAGGCTGTGGTAAACTAGATGTACTAAAGGGCATGACTGTATTAATGGACACACAGGACACACCCGCCTGTGTGCAAAAAAGAACTGCGTTATCATTCTTAGTGAGTTTAAGAACAATTAGCTTGGTGAGCGTTTTGTGACTTCTGTCGGCACGTTCTGCTTTAACTGCTCTGTTTGCCCCCCCCCCCACCAGACAAGATCAGCAGCACCAACCCGCGGGTGATTGAGGATGCGCGAGCGCGGCAGCTCTGCATGGACGTGCGTCGCTGCACCTACTACGAGACGTGTGCCACCTACGGGCTCAACGTGAACCGCGTTTTCACCGAGGGTGACCTTCGCCTCCTTCCACTCCCACACTCATTCTCCTTCCCTTTTGATCTGTGCTGCCGATGCACGTACACATCCTTAATGGCAGTAAAAAAATGTTCAGTCGTGTGTGTGTGTGTGTGTGTGTGTGCACGCGCGCGCACATGAATGTGTGCGTTTTGTGAACCTGGTTTATTTTCCCCCATTTTTGGCTGTGCATTTCAAATCTGCTTGTGCACAGACTATAGTGACTGCGTTATGCATTGTGCTTACGGAAATGCATTTGAAATTATGTCAGGGTTTTTTTACTTACCCAACATGAAAGGTGAAAAGGGCAATTTAAACGAACAGGCAGTCGGATGGATGAAAGGAAAACCAGACTAGCCAAGCTGACTCATCTTGCATCTGTTCACCCATAGCTGCCCAGAAGATATCAGCAATAAAGAAGCAGGCAGCCCTCCAGGCATCCTACAGATCACTGCCCAACTCTCCCAGTCACTCTGGAGACTCGACACCTGTGTCTGGAGCCTTCCCAGGACAGGTGATGGTCCACAAAAGCCTCCCTTTGTACTCTTTTGGTTCCAAAGCGCACAATAAAGGCAGCCGTGTACCAGAAAATCTCATTTGTATAAGTTTTATCTCTCAGTCTAAAACTGTGACAGGGGCACGTGTTTTATTGATTGCCTACAGTCAGCTTGTTGGAGAACGCAGTACTAATCACGTCTGTTGCTTTCCGTCCTTCTTCATCCTTCTTGCTCACTTTGTATTTTTATTTACTTATTCTTGTCCCAACTTGCTCCCATCCACTTTCAGGCCAGCAACGGAGGCCAAAGCAGTGACTACTCGTCTTCCTTGCCCTCCACCCCCGTGGTCAGCCGTAAGGACATCCGTGGCGCAGTGCCAGGGGACGCGGTGGCAAGCGTGCCCCGCCGACGGCGCTTCCCGGTCTGTCCACCGTATTCCCTGCCCCCCACCCCCACACACACCCACACACCAGTGCGTCTTCTTATCTGCAGCCCTGTGCGTCTTGTTTAAGAGGTTTAAATGACTTTTCCACTGGTGAAAATCCTGCAAACTCAACACATCCCACTGGCAGCAGTTTTCATCTCCCCTCCCCACTTCTTTTGCATTTGTAATTTATTTGCTGATTTCGCAAACATGCTGGATGCTTGTGACAAGTTCAAGATTTACCTTTCGTCTGTAATCTAATTTGGTCTCTGCTGTTTATGCCCTCACATCGTGGACCGAATGACTCAAACAGATGTGGTCTCAGATCTTCCAGCGGTTTATTAGCATTTCAGCAAGAGAAGCCCAAGCAACTATGCTGCTGTTTGGACTGCTAGAAATATTTCCTGCTCTTGTTAAGATCAAACAGATCTTCTCTCCACAATGTATTGAATGAAGTGTTCACACATGTGTAAACAGTAGCATGTTATTCAGCTGGGTCAACAAATGACTAAAATAAACATATGCAATAAGAGTGGGTACATAAAGGAGTAAACCTCATTTATCTCTGGAACAGGATGTCTGTAATTATGACAAGCCAACCATTATCAGTGTCAGTCTATAACGTGTGTTCATAATAACAAAACCAGTTATAGACTGATATTGCTGGCCATGTCTATGTCACTGCAATAAGGCCTATTTAGTATGTAAGTTTTCAATAATTTTTAAAACGCACCCTCCATAACCCTTGCTCTGTCCCAGAACTCACGAGTCAGTGATGCAGAGAAGAAGGGAACAGACGGCCGAACAGAGTTGCGAACTGGGCGGACCGTACCCATTAAGCAGGTTAGCACCACGCCCTTCAGTGGGATTGTCTCATTGTCCCCACCAGCACGTTCTTTGCTTTCTTGCTGCCTTTCTACACGATGGACTCACGCGGAGCCTTGGGCCTTTGTCTGTTTTTCCACCCCCCCCAATCCCGTGTGCCGACAGGGAATCTTGTTGAAGCGGAGCGGGAACTCGCTGAACAAGGAATGGAAGAAGAAGCTGGTCACGCTGTCCAGCAACGGCATCCTGTCCTACCACGCAAGTGTCAATGTACGTCTCAGAGCCACAGGGGGCAAGGCTTTTGCTTCGTAGGGTGAACCTAAGAACTCACTGAAAATGCACCCATATGACAGCAGTAGCTTTTCCTTGACAAGAAAAGCGTTATGCTTAGTTACGCTCAGTTGCCCTTATGTGAATGGAATTACTTAACCTTAGCAGAAGCCTTGATGTTAGGATTCTGAGCCATCTGTGCACACTCTTGAACTCTTGTTTTAAACAACATTAATGGTTGTTAAAGAAAAGAATAAAATGGTGCCTTTTGATCCTTCAGGACTACATGCAGAACATCCATGGGAAGGAGATAGACCTGCTGCGAGTGACAGTGAAGGTACCGGGAAAGCGCCCCCCCCGGGCCGTGCCTTCCTGTGGCCCATCGCCAGGCCTCAACGGGCTGGTGAAAGATGTGCCTGGCTCAGAGGGCACCAGTGGAGGTAGGCCCCATATCGGTGCAGAGGATGGTGACTTCATCTTCAGAACAGTTAAATATGGGTTCTGTTTAAGGCTTCATTTGGCGCCTGTGGTGCCATTGTTAATGGCGGAGTGTTTCTTTCCACATCTACAGGTCCTCAGTTTGCTGGCAGCCTTTTGCCAGTGGAAGAGACTGTCAGAGCGGAGGCTGTGTTTTTATCACGGGGGGTACAGCGATGTCCTTCTTCACTGTCTAGCAAGGCACAAAGTATGGGTAAGTGTTCCTATTCTGCTTTGTTCTGACTACATTCACTAATAACCAGTCTGACAAACACGACAGTCTGCTGTAAACACCCACTTGTGTTTATTTCTGTATCACTTTGCCAGACTCGGCCATTGAGGGGATGGGTAGTTCCACCGCTGCGAAAGACCTCGTCCCGTCCTCCCCAAATCTGTCAGAGAAGAAGAAGAAAGGAGAGAGAAGAAAGAAGAGTATGAACCAGAAAGGAGATGCAGCGGCAAGGCAAGCTGAGGGTGAGCGTCTGGTCGGAGGATCCAGGAGCCACTGCGTATGGGAACCAGAACGGACTCTGGACTGGTCACTCTCTCTCTAGAGATTGAGTCTGAGATAATCAGACAGATAGGGAGGTTGCGTGGGGGTCAGATCGGGGTCAGATACTGAGGTGGCACGTAGTTAGAGCAGAGTCAGATATGGAGGTGGTGTGGGGTCAGATAAGGCTGGTAGGGATGATCAATTAAAAACACTGAAGGTTCTTTGAGGAAGGCGGCACGGTGGCGTGGTGGTTAGCACTGTCGCCGCGCACCTCCAGGCCTGGGGTTCAATTCCCACCCTCGGTCTGTGTGCGTGGAGTTTGCATGTTCTCCCTGTGCTTGGTGGGTTTTCTCCGGGTGCTCCGGTTTCCTCC
>JABJVR010005523.1:0-13442 GCA_025773905.1 Chitala chitala | reverse complement strand
CCGTGTGTAAGGACGACCTCCGGAGTCACAGCGTCTTCCACACATTCTGGGTAAACAAACAGGAGGGTCAGACTGACTGAGTAAGTAACAGCTGAAAAGGACTTTCACTGTAACGAGTTTCTGTTACATGTATTTTACGTACATTAATAATTAAGTTTTATAATGTTACAAGCAGTGTTTCTTGTAAGGATAGAATTTCTGGCTGAAAGGTTTAATTAACAACACTACATACACACCAATTTTGTCAAAAGCAAAAAAATAAATAAATAAATAAAAAGTAAAAAAAAAAAAAAAAAATGGAGATCTAACCCAAAATGTCTCGATGTTTTGGCCGTACCTCCCACCCGACTCCAGCGTTGGACATGACTATAAACTGAACACTCATACTGTCAGCGCAGCTACATCTGAAAACTGGGGGAGGGTGTCCCCACACTCCAGCTAACTCAGGTACTGCTTTGGTTTGTCGTTTTTCAACAAGTCAGGTGCTTCAGGATGTTCTCTTCCTTAGTCCTGATGAAGCCGCACAGATTTCAGATCAACGGAGGACGACACTCGCGATGTCGTTGATATGAAAACAACCATGTGTCATGGTCCAAATACGAGCCCAGCGCTGCTAACCTCTGTAAACACAACAGGGACAGATCACAGAAAACCACAACGCAAAACCTTGTGTTCCGTCACTACGCTACGCAACGAGTGCAACCTGAGGCTGTAAAATCAGGAGAAAAACAATGATTTCAGATTTCATTCTCAGCCTCCTGAAATCAACGCCATCTAAACAGCAGAAATCTGGTATCTACAGTAGCTTTTTTTTTTTTAAAACCCAATTCCTGTGCAAATCGATAACGCGGTCAGAAGTCACCCATTGAGTGCCCTCACAGAAAATGCTACGCTTGTACCCACCTGGAGAGGATACTGGGAAACTACCGTGGAAACACAGTCATTCTCACACGCGCTACAAGGCCCCCGGACACTCCGTGACAGCGGAACTCTTCCACTCCCTGATGTGGATGGCTGACTCATTCTGAACATCACAAGCCGTGCACACACTGCACTTTGATGTGGAGGGAGACACATCTGATCTCACATCTGAGTTCAAATATTAGACACATCGGAGTTCAAATATTAGCAATAAGCAATTTGTGGCAAACCTTAGGTTGCGCTACACCTCAGAAGTTACACCATTTGTGATAATCACATCAGATAAAATACCTTTATAACACCAAGAAAATCTTACAATTTTTCCTTGTGCACTGCAGGTTAAAACATTTTAGAGATGCTACAGAGAAACCCTGTAATACGTACCACAGTACTCTTAACAGCATACAACTTATGCATTTTGAGAAAAACTAACTTCTAAAAATCCAATCCCAATACAACAAAAACACACCTGTCCTGTGTATTATCGGCAGTGCTTAACCATGCGTTCCAAGGACACACATTTGTTACTGTGCATTTCCTAACACTAACACTAAGTGATAATAGGGGAACAGTGGTAGAATAACATGAAAAATCTGATTTAATAAATTTATAACATGCTTCTTATAAAAAATGTTTTAGAAGACAATTAAAAGGTCTGTGGGGAAAAATATTCAGCTGTGAGACCACTTCACTGCTGCAGTGCTAATCGGTATTTTCACAAACGGGTGTCCTGTGTTGTCCTACATACAAGTGGACGAGGTGACAGGAACGTGTCCAAGAAGCATGCTGTAAGAACGTTTTAGGTGCTCAATGTTCAATATATACATTTATGTTTTAGAGCATTCTGACCTTAGTGAAGAGCCTGCCAATACTAAAGAGAAAATGTCCAAATAAATCTAAATCAGAATCATTCCAGCGTTGCTGGAACAAGTGCACAACAGTATTGAAATGCAACTCATATGACGGAGTAAATGTTAAGGTTTCCTTTGTTGTTTGTTCAGGTTTTCAGTGGCCTGTTCCGTTTCATTGTGTGATCTGGCATAGCACTTGCGTTCTGAGGAACTCGCACGCGGTGTTTTAACAGCAACTGAGGTACGGAGAGGTGCAGAAGCACACAGAAGCGCACTGGACCCTCACCTGTCCCTGCATCACATGCGCACAGAGCTCACGTTTAACTCTGCTCATTTTGGTATACTCAGTACATGTCGGTTTTACTTTCAAAAGACGTGCAGTTTTGGTGAACTCACACCTCCAAATGACACACACTGCACGCGCATGTGTCTGTGCACGTGCGTGCGTGTGCTGGTGTCCTGCCTGAAATTCGTACCATCTCATGCTATGCATCCTGGACTCGGCTTTGAATCACCCCAGACTAAATAAGCGACTACCAAAAACAGACATATACTGCTATGACAAGTACAGTTAAAGAGCATCAACATGACCTACAAGATGTGCTTTTCCACATCACCAGAAAACTAGACAGATGAACCATTTTTCTCCGTTTGCACATTGTAATGTGAAATTAACGTGTGACAGGAACCTAGACAAACTATTTCACTGAAATAAATATATATACACATTATATAAAAATACACACACAAATAAATAATATACATATGCATTTTTTATATAGCAGTAATAAATACATACATTCTCTACTCCACAATATGTAGGAATGTATTTTTGCATTTAAGCATTTGACTTTCTGTTAATTAAAAAAATGTACAATCCTTACACTGGTGCAAACGTCAAACCTGTACTTATGTCCTAACAAGCCACAACAAACCAAGAACTTTAATTGCTATGCCACCCCACCCCCATATCAGCTGGCATTTCATTTTAATAATAAAATTGCTTTCCTGCCGCAAGTTATGCAAACAACTTTGCAGGAAACCAGAGGCGTAATGGTGTGTATACGTAAATACACAGTATATACCCACCTTTACTAACTGGAATTCCAATATGCCAACCTAAGAACGGTTTGTCATCAGCTGCAGACGTGAAAAGTATTAAGTGACTATTTCTTGAAATAAAAAAAAAGGTATTGTTTTGTTAAAAAATGTGTATATATATATATATTCTGTATATTAGTCAATGCGCAGGTGAAAGCATTAATGTGATAACAGACAGAGCATACCCACCTACCAAGGCACCACTGCAGGAAACCGTGTTGCCTTTTTTTGGTTTTCAAACGATACACAAAAGAAAATGATGCTACCCACTTTCAAAACTGACGTTTGTTTTTCACTCAGGAAATGTTTAACGGCATCCTGAGAAGAAACAATACAAAGTTGGTTGCTGGACTGGGTTGGTGGTATGTAGAGTACAATATGGTAATCCGGATTTGGAATAACATTAATACATCAAAGTCTTTAAAATAATACAAGAGAGCACAGACGTAAGAGACCTAGTCCATTCATATCAAAACTTGTGATTTAACTTTGAGCGAATCTGAAATGAAAGGGAATTTAATTATAGCTGGTACTGAGTTGCTATAACAAAATAATTAACAACATGCATGCTCTGTGCTTTAACCTGCACTGTGTATTCAGTACGAAAGACACATTATACATGGGAAATAACCCATAAGTGCCAGCACTGCAGAAGTCACTGAGAACCAGCCTTACTGTGACCAGCCTT
Source organism: Chitala chitala (assembly GCA_025773905.1). Taxonomy (NCBI): domain Eukaryota; kingdom Metazoa; phylum Chordata; class Actinopteri; order Osteoglossiformes; family Notopteridae; genus Chitala; species Chitala chitala. Next base: position 9,881 of record JABJVR010005523.1, on the reverse strand, counting down.
ATAAAAAGGCCAGACGAGAATGGCAACCCCACACACACACACACACTTACAGGTATATCAAATCATTCAATTGAAACAATGTTTCTGTGCTTTGACGGAGACGCCTGACCACTGCCAACATCAGAGCAGCAGTGTGCGGACCGACGAGGGCTGCCCTGTCCCCGTCCCCGGACGTCCCTCCGCCAGGCTCACCCCCACCAAACACCAAACCAGCTCACCTATGCTCAGCACAGAATACAGGACGCCTTTAAGTCCACCGTAACACGATCCGTATGCATACAGGGTTTTAAATAAACCAGCACCTTCCACACAATACTTTACCAAAACACCCAGAAAACGATTTTAATGTGTGTGCACGTGAAGGGTTAAATAAAGGAAGAAGTGGGAAGCAGGCCGTGCTGCTAGACGGCTAGCCAGCTAGCTACACAAACACAGGCAGCTAGCTGCGTGCGCTCGCCAAAACTGCTTTACACATGCGAGCAAGGCAAAAAACCGTCCCGCAAACGAAGCATCAAGCCTCGGGGGAGCCGTGCGGTGCAGTTAGGGCAGACCGGTCACCTCCGCCACACACCACTTTCACTTTTTAAGGCGAAACCGCCAGGATTTGGCTCTCGGCTGCTCTGATTTTACACTCTCGGGTTCGGCCGACACGCGAGCCCGCAGCTCGGCGTCCGCACCGGGATCCCGCACGGCGACCGCGAACGGCGTGCGGGGGGCAGCCGTGCACGCAGCACCCCCGCGTTAGGCGCACGGCGGCTCAGCACTTACGTACCTGTCGTCTTTTCCACAAACAAAAACACATTCCTCGGGATCCGCCACCCCGGTCGCACGGGCCGCTCGCGTTCGTGTCGTTATTCACAACTGCGCAATGTCTCGTGCACGCTTATTCTGAGCGCCAATTATTTGTGCAGATGGGAAAATGTGACAGCTTCGTAATTTTTTTTTATTATTGTTAACTTGCAGCGAACTGCAGCTTATGTGACGAGATCGCCGCTCACCCTTGCCGAGAGCGCCCTCTTCCTCATGTCGCGCGAGCGGCGATGCGGGGATTCGTGCGTGAAAGCGCAGCGCAGCGCGAGCGCAGCGCCGTTACCGTCCGTCCGTCTGCGCTCACTTTTACTCACGGCTCTGCTCGTTGCCGATCATTAGCAGTTATAACTGGTCTCTTTGCGTCCGTCCGTCTCGATTTCAACGCCCTTTACATTTTTGCACAGGCTCCCCGCTCCTGATCGCGCCGCTACGTGGCCGGCCTTGGTGTCGCGCGCCGCGCCACGCTCACTGCCGTGCCCGGGCCGCTGTCCGGGTTGCGTAGGCGTGCCTGTGTCGAGGCTTTTCTTTTCCCCTCGAGCGAGACAGAGAACGGGGCGCGTGCATGTGGTCGTACTCGTGGTAGGAAAGGAAAAAAACTGGGGAGGGAGTCTGAAAGCGAAACCTTCATTCTGAAAAAGTAACATTTGTTAAGACAGAGAATTCCGTTATATGAAGTTCTTTAATTTAACTAATATCCAATACGATGAATTCCTATTTGCAGTCAAATGAAAACAGTCTATCAGATTTTGTGCATAAATACAAGCCAGTTTTTACAAACGTTTTCAGGCAAAGATATGTTATTAGTGTGGTTCGTGTAATGTTCGTACAGTAGTGGGTAATGCCACAAGAAAATTGCATTTATTTTTAATTTACAATTGCAGACTTGATGCAAGTGGTTTCTTAAAAATGTTTTTTAAATTTCCTATAATGTTGCAAGACAATGAAATAACACTTCAAAACATTTCATAGCCTTCCTAAATCTGAATATTTGATTAAATAATTTTTAATCATAAGGTTTCAAGGTTCAGTTTGTTTTCAGGAATATAAAGTCATAGTTCCACATAAGTTTGTACCAATATATAACAGAGGAAGTCAACACATTTATAGGCCTATGCTGTACACACAGAGTATATAAACAGGGGTATTTATATCGTAATTGTGTATCGCACAGACAGAAAGGATAGCCATTACTCATTCGATAAGGAATATAAGATGGTAATTTCCATGCCTACTTAGAGTTACAACCATTTGAGATGCCAAAGTTAACATTATATGTGACAGAAAGGTCATTTAAGAATTTCTTACACGAGGTTTATCTGTTGTTAATAATAAAGACAAGATGAACAATACCATTTACATATGGTTATGGTGTCCAAGGAAGCTACCGGTCACAGAAGGGGTGCTGTACAGGAGTGCAAAACTAGGAGAGTTCCAAGGGCCTGTGACTGACAGAGGCCTCAAAAATTTAGAAACAGTACAACATCTTTACATAACATTAAACATTATTTCTTTCACATGTATGCTAGGGAGAGCACACACAAAGGATTCAAATGGGTGGTACTATTCAAATGGGTGCCATCCGTCCAGTGGGGCACCACTGTAGCGATCGGTGGTGGAACAGGTCGCAATGTAAGCAGCACGGGCTAAAATCCTACCTAGAACACCAGATTGGTGAGGGCCGGCTCTACATATCTATATAGTGTTTGCTTGCTGCAAATGCACAGAGGTTGCATGGTCACGTTTTCTGGATGAAACAGAACATATCATGAATGAGTATCAATTAAAATAACATCACCTTCTGATGCATCCGTATACATACAGTACACACACGGGCAGCAGCGACAACATCACGTAACGGTGCACCGCCTGCTTTACCCATCGCAGGTTCTTGACTGCCTATCCTCAGACACAGCCACTGTGTTTCAAACGACTCTGCTGACACATGAAATTGTAAAAATGTCTTAAATGAGAACTTTTCAGTCTTACAGTTTAGTGACAGTTTTCTGAGAGTTTCCATCTATGACGTATAGATGAGGCTTCGCTCTGTCCGCGGGGGCGGAGGCGCAGGGGCTGACGTCTGATTCACCTGTTCTCCGTCACACATTGCTACTGGTTTTTACTGTTCTCCCCATCCCCACCCCCCTCATATTGAATAAATACATTGAAAGTAATATTACACAAAATATTACACAAAAAATCCATATTAATTGAAAAGTGTGAAAATATGCAACAAAAAAGTGAAAAAATATTGGGATACTGAAGGGAGAATAAACGGTGCTGTTTTCAAGCTAAAGGAAGAATTTAGAGGAAGAGTAAAGGTAAGGTGTGCTTGTAATGGAGGGTCATAACTGGGCTTCCATACTGAACACACTCATACCATCAGCTACATGTTGGAAACACCTGCAGGAACTTGACTATAGAAGACTTTACAAAAGCAGGAAGTGGGACATGAGGATGTACCTGTGGTCAGGTACCCAGGGGGTGGCTTCCTGCACCAAATATAAAAGTGTTTCCATCAAAGCCACATAAAGACCAGGCTGTTTGGTTTTTGGTCTCAGTCTCCTCCCATCTCCAACATTTCAAGTCTGTATTCTTGTGTGATCACATCACAGCAAAAAAATCTATAGCACTGGTAGCTCCCCCAGCACCACTTGTTCCTGCTGTATAAATTTTAGTAATTCATACAATAACTGTCAAAGCCATGGGGTGTCAGGTGTATTGCCACGGCAGTGACCTGATTCATTCTGTAAAGTGCACTGTTTGGTGTCACTTTCATAGCTGATGTGGCGGGAATGGCAGTTGCGGGTGAAGTGAAACGACTGTATTACGACGTGATAAATACAGAAATCATGAACAGCAGTGGCATTTAGGCATGTAGTGCCAACAGCAAGTGCATATTTGTGGAGAAAATAAACAGGAAACTACTGTTGGTTTCCTATGTGAAACAGAAACCTGGGGGGGTGCTGCAATGAACACAGTATATCAGGACATAAAGCCTGAATGCTCCTTACACCTTCACTTCATTAATGAAGATTTCATAATTAATACAATTTTGCAGTAATTTTCTAACACCCTTGAGGAAATACAAAGCACCGTATGGTAGACAAAAATACACTGCATATTGCTGTCAACATACCAGAGCCGTCGAAAGTCAGCTCAAAAACTAAATATGCAAAATAAAGTGTTTGATAACATTGGTGTGTCCACTCTTACTGTTTTCACTCAAGATGAGTGAAACTTACATACAAAATAATGACTAGTATAAACAACTATATTCCCCAAACAAGCGTCGTTACAACGTTTTCAGGATTTTAAACACACTATACACCACCATGACCAATGTAAGGCAATTTTTGAAACACAATACCAATAAAAATTTTACTTACATTTCTTGGAGCCAAGGTTTCTTTCTTAATTAATAAAATTTTATACGTTATACTAGTACACATAAAGTAACATGTATGCACAGACAAATTAAGTTATTTTTAAGCAGTGAAAATCACAAAAGCCCTGCTTTGAAGAAGACGTACTCAAACTATTCACTGAAATTGTAATATTCTAATTTTTAAATTTTGTGCTAGCTGTGTGAAATTGTGAAATTCTGAGCTTGTTTTTTTAATGAATATAAAACAAGCATCTAGTGGACAATCTCAGGTGGGTTAAAATTCATTTCTGAGAAGAATTAGCTTGGGGCATCCATACCTGCTTTGGCTTTTCTGTTCCGTAAATTTTACAAAATCAGTGTAGTTTTGTAAAATTTTTCATTACAGTCATGGAGTGGAATTTTTTTTTCTAACTGTGCAAAAGTGACCATGTGAAAAATGTAAACACTTTCAGTTAGTACAGCAGCCTTAACCAATCAGTGCTGATCTGATAAACATCTCTGAACAGTTCTATCTACTTATGCTTTGTGAAACCTTTAATTGTTTTTGAATGTTTTTCAAGGTGAGGACTACAGTTTATTAAAACTTTTACACATATGCCTTTCAGTTGTTATTTAAGAAAGTGTAGCTTCACCCATAGGTAAACCTGTCTCTGGCCCTGTAACATAAATGGGAGCATAAATAAGAACTCATAAAGCCAGTTAAACTAGTAACTTTGATAAAACCTGTTTTTCCACACAGCCCACGCATTATTACGTGACTGCATGATAATGGCATAGTTGAAAATGTGACTTAAGAGTTAAATGCACGCCGAGATCTGTGCCCTACGAATCCCTGTTTTAGGAAGGAGCTACTGAGTTAAAATTGTGGAAATCCAGTAAGTTCTGCAGCGCTCGACACGCTTCTAAAGAGCTCAGACAGCGCAAAAGTGACGCAGTGTGTGTGTGTGATCAGTTGTGACAGATGAGATAGCGCGTTCACTGTGTTACTCGGTCCCCTGCTTTGGACGGTGAGAGCGGAGGAAAGAGGCTTCAGCGAGGACGTGCGCTTGGTGCACGGTTCGGTGACCGTCATGTCGGCCGCTGCTTAGTTGGTTTTAAAGGCAGACCGGACGTTTACTTTTTAAAAGCTGTTAAATAAATAAATAAATAAATAAAATAAATACCCTAAGTAGCGGTACGACAACGGATTCTCGCGAGAGCGCTACTCTTTGATCCCCACGTTTACTTTTAACTATGCGCGTGCAAGTGCGTGCGGCTCCACAAAAAAGGAATAATACTTATATATTAACAATATTTAATTTTTAAAATAATTAACAAGTTAGCCAACAAAATTTATCAAGCAAGAACTCAATGCAGATTTCAATATTTCAAATGTGCAGCCTTAATAATTTAAAAATAATATAAACCTAATCGGCAGGCATGTACAGTGTAAGGCATGTACAGCTGTGAACATCACCAAGAGATGCAGTACCGGGTATGTATGTCCGGTCGAAAGTCCAATCTGAACTGAAAACGTGACTCATGTACACAATTTTTTGTATTCACAACTGCACGGCAAATATTTACCGTGCTGAATTTATCTTAAATGGTATGGTACTGATTATTACTGACAATTACAGGTACATTTAGCTGAGTCCAACTAAAAAAAAAAAAGCTACATGCAGTATCGTACGTACATAAAAGCGTACAGACTTATTTAAATAAAAAATACGATACTCAAAAATATAAGAATGACAACAACAAGGAATTATACACAAATCCTACCTTTAACAGGTGCGCGCTCAAAGCAGAGTTAGTTCCTGTAGCCAATGTCTCTTTACCAGCAATCTCGCAGACCCTCTGAAGAAGATGTGAACGTGAATGTCTGTAGGTGTGCAGCCCACACCTCTCACCTCTCACCTCTCAGCACAAGCATTCATTTAAAATGAAAACGTACATCTGTAGAGCGCAGTATGTATTGTTACTAAGTGAAACAGTTGGTGGGGTTCGAAATCAAACAGACCAGTCGACTCACCGCGACGCTTTGTGGTCACTGCAATGTAAAGTAACTTAACACTTGTGATTTTACGTTTACACAAATTTAAAATAAAAACAAACTAATAAATGAAACCCGCCGACATTTACTGAAATTACTGATCACCCAGATCCCACTAAACCTGTATTTGGCCTTTAAGCATCGATAACATGACGGCATAATCTGCAAAATAGAAAAACTATGGATGTAGTCTTCGTTGTGTTCATTTTTCTCAGACGGCTGCACCCGTGAGTACGGGATGCTGCAGCGCACTTCTGCCCTGCACGTGCACCGTTGCTCAGTTTATCCCCCGACCGGCTGTCAGAACCGTTAACTCGTAAAAACAGCCCACACCTATTTTCATGTATGTAAAGTTGCAGGACTTCTGAGACCCCGATGTATTTAGTAATAACCAGAAAACACCACACCCTGTCGCGTTGATGCTTATACCAGCAGATGTTTTCAGAGTAATATGACATCTGCATCTGACAGTGCTCCTGCAAACAAGCATCAGTGCCGTAGATTTGGGACTATGTGGGCGGTGGGAACATCGCCGTACCAATATTGTGGGAGTACCGAACATCACAACCAATATTTTTAACGATCTTACACTTTTTCCACATTAAGAGGTTTGGGGCTGATCTGGTTCCTAAGAATGTGGAAATTAAACACGCCATCGAAACTCACCACACACACACACTCACGCACACGCACACGCACACTCTTTCAATTATGCCAATATCTTTTGGTTGTCCTCAACATCAACAACAACTTGTCCCCAGGCCCTCGTGTTTCTGTTAGTGTTATAGTGCGGTTGCATGGCACAATAAAGCATTAACCCAGAGACCAGTGTCAGTGATGCCAGGATACGCAGAAGACACAACTGTTTTTTCTGATACGTGACATTTAAGGTTACACACAGGAAAGCTGGTATTGCACTTTAAGTCTAAACTATCGCTTACAAATAAATAAAGAACACGCTGCTCTTGCTCACTGGAACGGAACAGAGTTTCTACTTGCTTAAATCCGATATAAAAATTATAATTTAAACAAACTGATAATTATCATTGTATTATTATGTAGTCCTACACAACTAAAATGTTTGAAGCGCCATCGTGTGGCAGAACTGATTAACGTCGCGCGGCCCTGCCTTTATACCTTTGATGTAAGTGTAGGCGACACATAGTCGGGGTGAATCCAGATTTTCTAGGCCCCATGAAAGATTATCATGTGATGTTATGTTTTAATTATTGTTTAATTATTGAGGGTCGCCATCAGTAAAGTAGCCAAACTATCATCATCATGTGTGTCCCCCTTTTGCAGTCAAAACAGCCTGACCCATCGAGGCATGCACTCCACTAGACCTCTGAAGGTATGCAAATTATATTACCACATATTATTATATAGTGATAATATAATTTGCATCATCAGGACGGCAGAGAGTAATCTTGGCTCTGATCTGCCAGCCATGGAAACCATATAGACACAGCGTTGCAGAAGAAAAGTGCAGCGCATTCTCAGACAGACACCACCCAGGTCACGCTCTGTTCAGGTGGAGGATCTTGGGTTACACCCTGACACACCACAGACCAGGGAGCAACACACATGGCACAATCTCACAACAGTTTTATTCCCAGCCACAGTCAGGTTAGTGCCACAGGACATTAACATGGGGGGGCTGCTTATTCCCCACCTCTCTAAAAGTCAGACTAGTGGCACAGGACATTAACATGGGGGGGCTGCTTATTCCCCACCTCCCTAACAGTCAGGCTAGTGGCACAGGACATTAACATGGGGGGGCTGCTTATTCCCCACCTCTTTAACAGTCAGGTTAGTGCCACAGGACATTAACATGGGGGGGCTGCTTATTCCCCACCTCTCTAACAGTCAGACTAGTGGCACAGGACATTAACATGGGGGGCTGCTTATTCCCCACCTCCCTAACAGTCAGACTAGTGGCACAGGACTCTAAAATGGGGGGGAGGGGGGCTGGTTATTCCCTGCTTCTGTAATAGTCAGAGATCATCAAGAGCTTTGTCTGCCATCTCCTTTTAGCAGCACAGAGGTCAAATCTGTCTTTGTGTAGGACATCTGATAGCCATGAGCACAATGGAGTGGGGCCTGCTGGTCTGGACGTTAATGGACAGAGATCATCCAATGTTGAAGACACTGTGGATAGTAGAGTAGCAGAAGCATCATCAGTATTCATGGACGAGAACTTGTCAGGAGTGAGTAGAGTGGAGATTACTGCAGAGGCTAGGCAGGATGACTTCAGGGAGAGTAGGTTCTCATGGAAGGTGACTAAGGGTGTGTCAGCTTCAGAAGGGGGCAGAGAAACTGAGAAATGAATAAAGGAATGGTCAGTGCAGTGCAATGGAGAAACAGATATGAGAGAGGAGGCGCAGTTATGTGTCACGATGAGGTCCAAATGAGCTGTCCAGCTTTGTTTGTGCGAGGGTTCTGCAGCGGCCGAACATTGCTCGGAGAGAAAGGACGTCAGAAGCTTGAGACCCATCCAGGTGTAATTTCAAATCTCCAAGGATAATCAGAGGTGTTCCCTCATCAGAATTTATGGTAAGGAGCATGTCTAGTTAATCGACAAAGGGTCCTAGATGACCTGGTCACAGATCACATCTTTGTGAGAATGTAGATATGAAGTGACAAAGAGGATGCAAAGGCTGGGCTGAAGTCTGATTTGTTCACTGCAGACTGGCAGTTCTGTAGCCCAACTGTGAGTGTGAAGTATAAAGAGACAAATTGTTTTTTTTAAAAAAAGCCACAGAACCATCACCACCAAGTAATATTTTAAATTTGTTTATCTTGGTATAGGCTACCTTTCGCAACTTAACAGTGCATGTTACAGCATGAACACGCATTCTCCAACAAATGGTATATCCACCTACCGCGAAGCCACGGTCGAAAAAGCATCGATAAAACAAGATGAGCTTTCCTGTATCCAGGGCAGACTCTGAGCTTTTAGGCATCCTGAGCAGAATCTGGCTGTAATGATTAGGCCAGGGTGGACACAATGCAGAAAGACAGACAGGTGCGTTTACGGTGAGGGTTTTATTGCAAACAGAAAACACAGGAAACGTGGATCGGTGGTACAACAGGCTAGGCTGAGAGCCAGGAACTCAAAAGTAGCATAGACACACCGACCATGAACAAACTAAACTAGGAGCTTAAACAGGGACCCAGGGAAACCCAAACCAGGTGTAGATATCTAGACAACTAGAGGTGCAACCAAGAACGAGAGGCAACAATAGATTTAAATTTAAGATGCAGAAACTCCCCAGGTGGTCACCATCATAATCTAGTAACAGTCATGTTTGATGTAGGATGAGTGTCCACTACCATATGTATTTTATGTTTTTGAAAAAAGAAATACCACCCACCCATTACAATACATATATTGAAGAATTAACTTAAGCAATGCCAAAACTAAACAAAATTTTGACAGATCTTTGTGTTTTCTCATGGCCTAATTAATTAACCTATACACACTGCCAATATTTTAAAATGTCAAGTTCTTGTAATTGTAACTTCTAAATCAAATGAATTAGTTAATATTATATTGTATATTATATATTATGTTAGGAGTTTGCATGTTCTCCCTGTGCTTGGTGGGTTTTCTCCGGGTGCTCCGGTTTCCTCCCACAGTCCAAAAACATG
>JABJVR010005522.1:0-13443 GCA_025773905.1 Chitala chitala | reverse complement strand
GGACGGGCTCCTCCTGCGTCTCACCAGGCACTAGTCCTGTGCGTTGTGCTACATTCTCCTGCACCAAGCATTTCATCCGGCCCTGGTGGATTTTTAGGTCTCGATCATTCTTACACACCTTGCCGCAGATGCATCTGCTAATCATGGTCGATTGTACGTTATCTAGGGTCATCATCTCAAGGTCCGTCCTATTGGGGTGCTCATCCTCCCCCCCTCTCGGGCTCCCCTGGGGGTGTTTCTCTGTGGGTTTATCTGTAGCTTGCTTAGGTTCTCCCTAGTGAGAGATGCAGATCGGGGAGCTAACCCTTCCTACCCTAAACGCCGTCTTTCCGTGCTGTCACTGGCTTTCCAGTCGTCACCAGCCTTTCCTGGTTGTCACCCAGTCTGTTCCTGGGAGTCACTGGTCAAGCCAGTGAATTGATGTCTAGATACATCTACAGATGCCCTGGGACACATCATCAGTGATGTTTCCAGTAACAGTAACGCTGATGGTATTTGAATTTTACCTAGTTTTTGATCTATAGTTAGCTTTTTGGTTGAAAAAACACACATTGTTAGTTTTTTATTCCTCTCTCTGCCATAATGTTTACCTCTCTACCTTGAGAATAGCATAAGGAAAAAGCCATATTTGTGACTTTCCCTAAAAAAAATCAGGTTGTCCATGAAGAATTTAAGTAGGTCTGAAATACTTTCTGGTTTGCATTGTCCTTACAAGTGGGCCTTGAGATGTTTTTTTTTCCAGATTGGGATTGGCTGGACATTGAATACACTGCAGTGCAACTTCAGGTCACATTTTGTTGGCCCTTTAATAACGCCGCTTCAGTTCGGGTTTGGGTGGTCCTGCCAGATGTTACAAAAATAACTACAAAATAATCTTTTTCACACTACCATTATATAAATATTTTTTTTTCTGGCTTTATTAGTTTATTTTTAAATTTTAAATTATTTTAATATAACAATGCATTAAGGACATTTTTAACTGGCATATAATACGATTAATGTATTGGTCCAACAGCACCGAACTGTGGATTGCTATCCATAACAGTCTGAAATAGGTCTGTAGTCGTCATGCAGCCTGCTGTCTTTCTCACAAATGTTCGAGAAGCTGTCACCACCACTTTGGGGAGAAGAGAGAACCATCACATGGCCACAATCCTTTTTTAACAGTCTAAAGCAGCTCCAGGATGTTCATGCGATGCCATGTGACAAGTTGGGAGTGCTGCAAAATGAAGAGGTTTGTCATAATATCACTGCATGTCAATCGTGCGCTAACGGCTGCTGTTTTGTGTTTGTAAACCTGGAGGTATTTCTGTTCCACTGCATGAGGGGTGCTGTTAAAATGCTGAACCCTTGACAGACTGGTGTGTCTTATTGCACCTCGTGGGACATCTATGGCTGTTTTAGTGGGAGAGTAGTGGGAGAGTATGGCTAAGCACACTCTCTCACTATCTATTAAAAATACCAAGTACCTTCCGTGTTAAGACTTTATTAAAGAAATAGCAGCGTCTGTTATTGGCAACACTCAAGCATCCTTAGCATCAGTCGTCACATGACATGCACATTCATGGTCCTTACACATCTTATAAAATGTACTTATTTATAACTGTTAACTGCATGCACCTGGACTGTATTTTGTTTGAAGAGCTTATAATGTCTGGATATGCATGAAAAAAATGAGACCATATTACATACTTTAAAAAATATTGATATGTGAAAAATTCTTAACTTATAGACCAGCAAATCTGTGGAGAAAGTATTTGATAAAGCAATGGGACAAAGATGGAAGCATGTGCATGTGTGATTGTGTGCATGCATGTGTGTGTGATTGTGTGCATGCGTGTGTGATTGTGTGAATGCATGTGTGTGTGCATGTGTGATTGTGTGCATGCATGTGTGTGTGATTGTGTGCATGCATGTGTGCATGCGTGTGTGATTGTGTGAATGCATGTGTGTGTGCATGTGTGATTGTGTGCATGCATGTGTGTGTGCATGTGTGATTGTGTGCATGCGTGTGTGTGCATGTGGGTGTTTGTGTATTTACACTTATGCACAAAAGAGTTCACTCACACACTTATATGTGTTTGTATACATTTATGATCTGCACAAATATTTGCCCATGTACATATTGTCCAAAGGTTATATTAAAGCATCTGTAACAGAAGAGCACAGTAATATGAAAGTTGTTCTGAAGTAGCTGAATCCATGCATTGAAAAGCTTGTCTTTTTTTTTTCTATTTTATTTCAAACTCCCAAATGCAGAAACTCCCAAAGTTGAACACCAGACAGCATGGTTTAAGGTGGCTTTTCTATTTTCTTGTTAGAGTAATTGGCAAACCTCCTCTGTTTACCTCACACTTCTAGGTGCAAATGAGCCTGTGGTTTGACCCACTATCAAATAATGAGCTTCAGGTTCTTTTTCTGATAAGAAGGATAAGTTCAGACAATCAAACATTTACATACTCATGAGTAGATGACTTTCAAGAAATCACTGGAGAATGTGAATGAATGTAATGAGCGTAACCACGTGAAGGTGTGTAGGTTTTGTCTGTTTTCGCGAGTTGTGAAGTACATTCACTCTTCTGTGCCAGTGAAATTCTATTGACAACATGTCAGAAATGTCTCCCCATGTATTTTCGATAAAGAAGTCATTCATGTGCAGCAGTGAGACCTGTCAAAAAGTTTCCTCTTTGCCAGTCTTCCCTCCACATCCTGAATTCTCAGTTGAAAAGGCAAATATAATTACCACATTGTGTGTTAACTGACCTATTTAAAAATGATCAGCTAGAATAAACACCTACAATGGAAACACAGAAGTGGCTTACTTTGTAAATAATGCAGAAGATCTCACAGCCTAGAATGTTTAATTGAAAGGTTTGTCTGAACATGTATAGCGACATCAATAAAACCAGTTCAGTTAAACTGCTAAACAGTTATGTTTATGTTATTTTTATACATATGTACATACAGTATATATATATATATATATATATATATATATATATATATACATTTTAACTTTGACGTGTCTCGCTGTTCAAATAAGTGGGAATAACAAGGTCCTTGCATGCTTCATACAGTTATACAGTTTAGCACCTCTAAGAACACTCAGCCAGTGTCCACCATTAACAAGGCCAGGATGGTGTTTGTTTGTTCAGAGAGCGAGAGACAGAATCAGAGGGTCAAGTGTATCATCAGCACCCACTGAAGTCCTCAGAGCCTGTGAGTGGGGGGTGGGGTTAAACAGCAACAGATAGTCTCTGCAATATTTAATAAATATGGTTTTTAAAAGCACATTGCTAAAGAATGGAAGACAGAAAAAAAAACAAAACAACATCACAGGCAGAATTCTACACCAAACCTACATTTTCTAAATGTCTTCTTGTTGGGTCAGTTCAAGTGGATTTATGTTAAAGGTCTTCACATGTTGCCATAGTACTGTCTGGTAGCGTTCTGATTAAGTGACAATAACAGTCACAAATATTCATGCTAATATAATTTTGTCTTGCAGCACACAATCATTTTTATCGTGTCAGCCCATATCATTCAGTTAGGAAAAACACTACTGAGGTCCAAAACACAATAAATGTCTTTTAGAAGAAGATTTACATTCAAGACCTTGTCCTTGGGGACAAGGAATGAAAAATGGCACATTCATAACAGGAGTCAGGACAGGGGCAAAAATAAAGGGTATCATTGCATCATTGTGCAAATCAGTAGTTTGGAGTCGTTGAACACTGATATAGCTGTACACAGAAAAATAAGCAAGCTTTGTACATTTTGTAAATTGTAACTTTTATTATAAGGTAAACACTTTTTAAATAGTCTGTAAATGCTAAGAATACATCTCACAGCAGTGCAACTTATTTGATAAAAATAATTGCAGTTCTGAATGAGAACTACAAAGCAAGTGTGAAACACCCTCTTCTTGGACCAGAATATAGAGATTCAGCCTTGTCTCTTTTTCGCTTCTAGAAACTGCAATCACCAAGCTGGACGTGACACAAATAATGGCAGATGTTCAATGGAAACAGAGGCACTTATTTTTCTCCAGATATCAGAGAAAAGTGGTTTTTGGAACCTGTAGCCGCATCAGATTTCAGATTTTAATCTCCAGGACTGTGTGTGTATGAACTGGCTGTTACTTTGTGATGGTCAGTTGGAATTACTCTTTGAGGTGAAAATGGCAGTCCTGAATTTTTACCCACTTTGCTCCCATTTTTTAAAAGGTGAAAGACATAGGTTATAATGTGACTGCCTTACAAAGACAGTCTTGTCTGCAGTCCCTCATCCCTTTTCAAACAGAGGGCTAAGCCTCTTTAGGAATGTATATATCTGTAGCCAGCAGGCTTGCCATATATATCATAGTCTCTCAGTAATTAAACTACAAATAGCTTTAAAATGTGATAGCAGGCTGTGTGCATTTCAGATGGAGAAATTTGCATTCCAATTGCATTCATTGTAGAAATAAAATAATAAGTGTTTAATATTCATATGATTATAACGCAGAGGGGTTGTTTAGGTTTTGCTTTTTTTGAAAGTGTTCAGTAATGGTAGGAGGAAAAGGACAGTTAAGTATTTCTGTCTGAATTTTGTGGCTTACTGTTGAACTGTTCCCAGCTCTCTTTAGAAAAGAGATTTTTGATGAACAGGTTTAAAACCAACAAGCAGCCTGAAGGCCTTACTGTACCTTCACACCCACAGCATTGAGGATTGCACAGTGCCACTGGTTCTGTGTGTGTAGGACTTTATGTGTTCTACCCATTCCTGAGCTGGGAGACCAATTTCAGCCTTTAAACTGCCTCTGTGGTGTTTGTGTGTGTGTGTGTGTGTGTGTGTGTACAAGTCTGTTTGTGAGTGTCACTCAAGTCCCTTGTCCTCCCTGTTGTGTTTCCTAGAACCACTGCCAGGCTTGCTGTCACTGTGCATTGCATGAGTTGTCCAGAAAATTGAATGGCAACACAATTAAATGCACTCCAGGATTAGGGTGAGACAATGAGCCGTTAATGATTAATCCTGTTTGCACATTGACAGTCCCTAAATGTTTTGTTAGATGAGACATCTCATTTAAGACATTTAGCTGTTATGATTCCCACATCTCTAGCTTACCTGATCTTCTCTGATTAAGTGAACCAGTTTGCCCAACACAATGGGGTCAATATGCACACTCAGATATAATATATGCCAGGAAATAATTATCAAAATGGTACTACAAAAAAAAAAAAAAAAAGTTTAAAGAAGTATAAAAAAATTATACAAGTATAAAAAATTAATAAAAGTAATTAGTTCACTTTGGACAGGGTTATGAATACTACCCCATCAATGTCCATCCATGGGGGGAGCAGTACTTTAGACTGAAGAGGCAGCAGGAAAAATTGACCTTCAACTTTCACTGAAGGCCTAATGAAAACAGCAGAAAAAGCTGATGTGGCTGCATGCTATTTATTTTGTAATAGCTATACAGCTATTTTAGGACCTGCACTTGTATTTAAAGGATGACAGTGCTGATGTCCTGAAGTCCTGCTGTTGTGGGTTTTTAAGCAAGGTAAGCAAAGTAAAATCACTTGGATGGAATATCTGTTAAGCTCTTGGGCTTCTAGTCTCTACCTGAACAAAATAAATGCACCTGTGTCCTGCAGCTAGCTTTGACATGAAGGTGATAGGGATTTAGCAAATGAGATGGTTTACACATTGAAAAACACATTAAATCATGTACTAAATGTAACCTTTATTTAACCCTCAAAGTTTCGCCTCTTGTGACTTGCAGTCACCAAGTGTGCCAGGATGGTCATGGGGTTGATGGACATTCCTTGTTTTTTTTTTAATCTAAAACGATGGACTGGAGTTCTTTATTTCTTGAAGATGAAGTTTTTAATTGGCTCTGTGAAGGCTCCTAAGGGCACGAGATATCCACACACCTCCAGGATTGTAATACTTGTAAGAGTTTCCTTTTGGTTCTGTGCTACATCAGCAGCTAAGGGTTAATCAATGACTTCACACACAAAAATGAGCTGAACACAGATGCCTCAGGCAACAACCGCTGAGCCACCATGATACCTGGTTACCTCACCTTGTAACTAAAACACACTGAGCATTTTAAAATTTCAGAGACACCAGATAAACAGAAAAGGGTGAAAGTGTAAAAAGTGGAAAACACAAATTCAAGGGACCAACATTTTGTCTGTACCTCCTCAACTGCTGTTTAACTATATGCAGCATGTCGGTCCCTTTTAGTGAGTGTTCAGTATTTAAATGACATTACAAATGCACTGCACATCATACATGCTCGTGCTTCCATTCTGCATGCATATTTCATGGTTTTCCATCTGCTGTATGTGAGGAATCACATAGAAAAGCAAGCAGTTTTTAAAATAATCACTTGTTCCAGTGTTCACAAATTAACTCTTTCATGCAGCACTACAGCTGGAGGAAGCCCCTGGATCTCAGGGCAGTGCGTAAAACGGCTGCTCTTTAGGTGGCGATGTCCCCCCAACCCTGAAGAGTGATGCCAGAGATAATGCCTTTGCCAGTGCAGGCTCCAAGAGATCTTATACATACTCCTTCACCATCTTCCTTACCTCTGCACCTGCATGTTCCTCTGGCAACAGGTAGAATCATTGTTTGGAGCTCATATCAAAAACATCAGCGTCCTCTCGTTTCTCTCATTCACCAAACCCCTCCTTCCCCCTAGCCACCACACCTCATGGAAATTACAGTCATTATTATCAAATTAGCTAGGCTAATGACACGTCGGCTAGAGAGCCACGGTATCAAGTCATCTGTCTCCCCCACAAACCCAATCCCCTGCCCCCACAATGACCTGACAGCAAAGTGCATCTCTGGGGCATTTTCCCAGCATCCACTAACTGAACCAGCATGCAGCAACACCTGCTCAATGCATTGTTTTCAAACATTAGTGGCAGTCTTCCCCTTCACTTTCAGGTCATCCATAGAGAACAGCAGGGAAATATAAAAGGGGGGGGTGGTTCATAAATATGTAATTGTTACCTTGTTTCCTTTCACTGTTTCAGTTACACTTTCGCCTGGAGACACTTCAGCAAACACAAAACAACCAACAGCTTTTGTTTGATCTTATTTTGAATTGTAAAAAATGTTCTAAATATACACATCAAATGTGATGATATCCTGGAAATATAAGGTTGCAGAAACAAAGATTTTTTTCATAGTACCTTACTGGGACAAAGAAGATATAAAACTGGTGCGGGGGGGGGTCCTCTTCACTGAAGCAGCGTGCACCAGAAGAAAAGTGTTTGTGGAGCTGTGGCAAAATTACAACTCTTGGAAACTTTTTTATGCATCTCTTTTCATGTAGTCATCATATATTACTAGTATGGTTACCATAACTTCACTTATTTAAAATGAATAGTGTTAATTTTGTTGATGAAACCTAAAATAAAACAAAAAAATAGAAAACATAGAATAGTGAAATAAAAGACTTCAACGTTGTCATTAATGAGAAACTACAAAACAAAAATGTTAAAAACAGACAACTTGGCCATTAAAGCAACTACCCCTTTCCTTTGGTAATGTCTGAAAATTCAGACATTATCCATCATCATTTACTGAGGTAAACAAAGCAGTTCACAAAAAATAACAAGCACACAGGTTTGTTAAATCACTAGTAAAGCTTCTTTCTAGTTATGCTGATTCTCAGGCAAATACTTATAGTGACATATGGAGTAAGTTATTAAAACTGCCTTTCTTAAAACGAACTAAAACTCATAGAACGGTTGGGCTTTCACTGGTACTGTGTTTACTGTACTGTAAGGAATACGACTTCAGTGCCATTTGCTATGTAGATCAAGTTATGTAGATATATGATTTTTTTTTTTCCTATCTAACATGCTAGGAATACATGTATTCTTGTTATTTTGTTGTTTGGGGAATGTGTGAAATGTTTATTGTGAAAGTCCTTGCCATTTTAGCGTGCAGGCAGTGCAGCATTTTCTACACTGAAAATATTTATCAAATCAAATATGCTTAGATGCGCAATACATATTTGAAAAGTTTGGCCTGTTCGTTTAAATTGAGAAGCGGCAACTGCTAATAAGTGTTAAACTATGTTAAAGTTTCCATCTTTTGATTTTTTTTTGATGACAAAAACTAGCTTTCGTTGATTAAAACTAAACAAAAAATAATACTTAAATGATTAAAATGTGACTAAAACTGAAACACATTTTGGAGAGATGACTTAAATCAAAATTTGTTGCCAAAATTAACACTGTTTATTAATATAATTTATTAGACTGTAGAAGTACACTAACTTTAAAATGGGTTACCCTCCCAAGTCATTCAGGCCGTTCCTGGCCCTGTATCTCCCATAGTGGTCCTTCTCTTCATGTTTGGTCATGCCTGGCTCTTTACTATGGCTTCCCAGCCAGCACAACAACTTTATCAGACTCTGACATTTAGATTATGTTTCAGCAAACAAACTGTGGAACTCTTTGGCTTACAAAGAGGCTGTGTTTAATGCAGGCGCTCTTTGTTTTTTCCCATTTATTTTCATATTTACACTGGTGTTCGGTCAAAACCCGCTGCCTTCCAAAATGTGCTGCAGAACTGTTCTACGAATGTACCCACCGATTCATGCAGACTTCCTTGTATAAAGTTCAGTATCGCTTCACACTACAGTAGTATATTGTGACAAGGCAACACAAACAGTCAGCACAGCAGCACTGTGTTAAACACACAACTTTTTCGTTTTCTCCATTCCTCAATTCATTATAAATATGGATATAATGTAAATAATTTCTGTAAGTTCTCATGAATTAATGCAAGTAGAAGGAATTGGCTTATATAATACATACAGACCACACGGTTGGCTGCTATACTTCCTGACAAGAACATTCTGTATAGGACAATCTTTGCATGCACAGCTAAATGGGCTTATTCTTTATTTTCTAGTACATTTTTTATGTTAACACATGCCTTGTAAAATATTTTTGATATTTTAAAGATTTAATCTGGTTTGAAGAAGCATATAAGACATGATATCTTTCAGACTGCATGCAAAAATATCCATCCAAGGTGTCCCAATTTTTCAAAAAACTGTATGGAGTATGTATGTATGCACTCATTTAACGTGGAACACACAGTTCAGATTTTCTGTACTACTGAAACAATGAAGATATTATTATTATTATTAACTGATAATTCCTCAGTAGTTGTATTTATATTAAATTACAGCTGCAATTATAAGTCTTACTTTATTAGAAATCCTTTTTAGTACAGGAGTAGACCCAGTGTTCGCAATATTCATTGTGTTACTTACAAAGGAAACACAAAGGAAACAGTAATTTTCCCTTTTGCTTCTTGTTGCCCATTTTGGCATATCTCCTGTGTGAGGTAAGCTTGTCATCTCTTCTTTCTGTGCCTGTTTGCATTGCTGGTGCGTCTGTGACTTCATGCTAAATGCACATGCTATGTTTCCCTAACCTATGACTTGCTTTTGGCAGAAGTGAATGAAAATGGATATATGTAAATGTAAAAAAAATTCACAATGTGGCCTGGGGAAATGCGCACAGCAGCAGCACACAGCTGATGTTTTCACTAAATTTCACTCTTTAGTTGCCTGTGGACTTTTCCTTTCCAAGGACCTGAACCTACTGAATAGTCCTAAAGCCAGTCAATCCCTCAAGCGTTAAGCTACTTGCTGCAGTATCTGTTCAATATCTCCTCCTGGAAGGAGAGCCTTATGCGTTATGACACCGGACAGAGCCCCAGAGAGGAGCACACATCGGTTTCAAGGTGTGGGAGAATACACTGTGCAGCTGAGAATGACTTTAAAGGCCTTTTTTATTTTGTAGAGAACAGGAGAATCAGAGCCTGCCAGGTCAAGAAAATTGCAGCAGACAGAAAGCGATGGGGGGGCGGAAGAAACGATACAGGCCTCCAGACCAGCTAGAGAGCTTTGACTTTTATTTTTTCATGAGAGAAAACTGCATAAAATATGCAGGGAAAACAGCCAAGTTTTTTTGTTTTTTTTTTTTCTCCCCCCCCCCATGGCATGTTACTATGGCAACCGGTCTGCTAAAAATGGGCCATGACACAAAAACATGCATCAACACTGAATCTCTAAATACGTGGAAACTGAAAAGTGCAGATGACAACTGTGTCGTAATCAAACTCAGTGCCGTGTATAATTGTTTCAAGACAAATAATGATTGTTACCTTCACACAACAGCTTCCGTTACGGTTTATAAAGCCACTTGATTCGCTAGTGATGGAAAACTATCTAGAACAATTGAATGAACAGATACCATGTGATGAATTAATTATCTTTATTGATTTGAACTTTTGAAAGTGTGCATGTCATTCAGCTCACATTTTAATGGCCATCTTACATACTACGAAATGTTTAACCTCCTGCATGAATTCTTGAAAATAAAGACACAACACAAATTCAACATGAAGGTTCCAACAAAATCACAAGTCTAAGGTGTTGAGACATAATTAAGTTAATTTATGACTCACAGAAAGGCAGCGTGCGTAGTCTGAGAAAAAAAAAAAGTATTCCAGATTAAAACAGGTATTCAGCATTAAAAACAGCCTCAGTCTGATTTTTAAAGCATGTAGACATGATACCTGTAGCCTTGAGCAATATTAACTGGATTGGATAAGTAAAACACCCACTTTAAAAATCCGCGAGTGCCTAAAGTACATGATTTTGGATAATACCTGGAAGCTGAGCTCTGTAGAGATTAATGGATTGAGGCTTTACTATGTGGATATTTTTTATAATTTTTTTTTTTGGGATGATGAGGTTCTTCCGTTGGTTTTTGGTGTCAGTTCTATCCGTCTTGGTTCTAATGGTACCACAAATGTATGTGAAAAAGTTTAGAGACAAACTCCAGAATCAGAACTGCATGTACCAACTGTTAAAATGGAAACCCACGGTAATGACAGATTTCAAAAAACACAAGCTAGACATGTAATTTAAAGACACAATTATACCTGAACCACATTCTTTTGTAGAGCAGCAAGATATTTAAAGTTCTCTGCAAAAGGACACAAAGACTGTGCAAACTCCACATACTCAAGGCCAGCTCCAGAATCAGAACCAACAACCTGGTGGTGTAAGGTCACAGCAAATAATGTAGAGCCACCAAGCTGCTCGCATGCACCACTTCAAAATGAAAATACTGCATGGTAACAAAAGAAGTCAATTTCAATAACTATCAATTACATTTACCATATGCACAGCTTATATATTTTAAATAGGTCTCCTGAAGGGAATGTTAAAACCTTAAATGTAAAGAATTGTCAGAAGTGGGATACCTTACTAAAAGAACGGAGTAACTCTTGTATTCAGTATCAGTCACTGGTGTTCAGCTGTTCTAGGAAATTCAGTTTCAGACAGTGACAAAAGTGATAAATCTGTTGTATGCAATTATTTATTCAGACATGACTGGGTCACATTGAGGCAGCCCACCAATGTCAGTTCCAGTGTTAAAGAAATACATCAGAGATCCAGCTCTCCTCAAGTGTAAAAATGCAAACCTTTAAAATGTGTCTTTGATATATCATTTAAAACTGGCCTGATCACATGCTCAGACACATTAACGGTTCCATAACCTTTCGTTCACACTTTCTCATGCATGACTTCCTGTTGAAATGGAAAATTTAGTTTCCATTTCTGTTCATTCATTGCCTGAAAGGCTTATTCAATGTAGGGTAGCGGAGGTGTTGGAAGGTGCAGGCAAAACAGAGAGCTACACAAACCACATCAAGCCCAGCCATACCCTGTTCTTTTTTCTCATGTTCCATGTGAACACTGGCTCTGCCAAACACATTTTGAGTACTTGACCAATTAATTGCATCCTCTTTAGTGACCAGTCAATGCAACCACAAATCATCAGGTTTTTACTACATATTTAAAGTATTTTTTATGATCATGAGTAACTTTCCAGCCAGTCAGGAGGTTCAAGTGCTCTGCTTAAACTTGTCCTGTCTCCTGTAACCCAGTAAGCCCACAGGTTACTGGTGAAGTTCAGTGTGACTGGTTGGTAAGGTTATGGAAACAGAGAATCTCTCTTTCACTCTCAGATTCAAAATGTCAGGCGTTTTAGTCCTGCTGATGTGGTGTGTATTTTCATGAGGAACTAGAGGCTGAACTGTACGCATGTGCAAACGCTCATCTTCTCAGTCTTGAGATGGCCTGAACATAAGTGGAATGAAATGAACAAATTGGCTGATTAAATGTGCAGATTAGTACATTCACAGAGCTTTAAAGTCATGCTACAAAGAATTACTTTACATTATTCAAATGAAGTCGGAACACAGAAATATAAGGGGAAAACAATTTGCATGATTTACTAATATTATTATATTACCCTTGAAAAATCTGGTCTCTGGAGCATTGGGTCTATACAGGGTGAAAACCTAATTTGTATCATAAACTGGGGCACTGAATTTCAAATACTCCAATCAGGGTTTAAAAACTCTGTGCTCAGTAAAGTTGTAAGATTCAATAAAAACAGAAGAGTATTTCTAGAAAAACCTGCTTTTGTTAAAGTTTGAATTGTTATACATTTGCAGCAAATGTAAGCAACCACAAGGAGAAAGAAGGGCAGATTGTGGAATAGAATTAAGTTTTTTAAAGCAGTGTATAGAGAATTATAGAGAAGGCAGGGGTGCAAAGAGAATGTTTCTATGTTTTTAAAAAAAGGTCATAGTCATAAAAGGGCTCTCAAAGAAAGGTCAAAGCTGAATCCAAACAAACACGCTCACTCGCTGTCTCACACAGACACACATGCATGCACACACACACACACACACACACACACACATTGATGTGTGTACAAATTCATAAAATTCCACCGAGCAATCTGCACTCAAATCTAGCTTTCAGCATTTAGTGTGTGCATGACATCTGCATGTTCCTCCTGTGCATGCACGAGTTTCCTCAGGGTGATCCAGTTTTCTCTCACATTACAAAGACTTGTACTACAGTACAATATTTTGGATTGGTGACCTAAATCCCATGCCTGTGTCCTTCCTGGGTATACCCTCCTTTCTACTCTAGACTGCCTGGGATAGACTCCAGGCGACCAATGGCCCAGCAGAGAATGAATTTATTATCTTCAGAATAATTCTTAGGTCATTTTCTTATCTGAGGTCCACACATATCCTTCAGCTTCTAAAAGTGGTCAAGAGAGTACCTGGATTAGATTAACCTGTTTCAAAATGAAGGATATGAATGATTTAAAAATATGAATGGCTTCCTGCTAAATAGTTACATAACATGAGGAAAAAGTGGAATTTGGTTTATATTATAGGCGGCACGGTGGCGTGGTGGTTAGCACCGTCGCCATGCACCTCCAGGCCTGGGACTCAATTCCCACCTTGGGTGTGTGTGTGTGGAGTTTGCATGTTCTCCCTGTGCTTGGTGGGTTTTCTCCGGGTGCTCCGGTTTCCTCCCACAGT
>JABJVR010005521.1:0-13445 GCA_025773905.1 Chitala chitala | reverse complement strand
TGGGGGTCACTTCTTAGACTGCTGCCCCCGCGACCCGGCCCCGGATAAGCGGTAGATAATGGATGGATGGATGGATACAGTAAAAAGATGATTTAATAAGATTCATGTTCCGTCGAGGACAGTTAAACATAACGAGTTTTTAAGGTGTGCTTTTTTTGTTTAGTAATGACAGTATGCTTCCATTCAGTACTGTGATGTAGTGCGTATTTGCTGAGCACTTAACTGTTGAACATATCGGTGTAGACGTGCTCCTATTCTCACAATGGAGATCATGCACTGCCATACTTTGATGTAAAGCCTGTAAGTAAAAACAACAGTAAGTATTTTGTCAGGGAGGAATGAGTGCTTTTTAGTGTCATTTTATTTTGAAGCAGAAAAGGAATATTTGGATTCAGAAAACTAAGTCTGACATTAAAGCTGGATTTTGCCTAGAACCATATATATCAAGAGAACTAAATATTGCATACAGAAACATCTAATAAAGTACCATATTTTCACAAATATAGTGTGTACGTGAATACAAGATGTACAAATAGCATCTATATGTAAAAAGAAACAAGGATAATGAGCACACACCTATAACGAGCACACAGATCATGTGAAATGATCATTGAAAAGCAACTCCAACTTTACTGTTTGAAACACTGATGCATAAACTCCGAGCTATGTTGCCCTGACTGTCTAAACTCCCTTATGGTAATAAATTACAACCCCAGCAAATAACTACTCATACATACTAAATCAGTAATACAAAGTACAAGGAAAATAAAAACAGAATACAGAGAGACATCCAATACAATTAAATGCATACAATTCACCATCTCGTTTGAAGGTGAAAAAGTGAGCATGTATTCAAACGCGATTTCAATACCCCACATATTTATAGTGGCTCCCCAATGCCCGAAAATTAAATACAACATAATTACCCAACCAAATTTGTGAGGGTATGCAAAAGCATTGAAATATATTTTTCTTCCCTATAAGATATCCCAACGGGCAGGTCGGAAATACATTTTGGTAGCCCGATTGGATGACAAAATAGCCCCAGGACGTCAGGCTAGAGATTTTGCGAGCCCTGAGACGCATCTCTTAGAGTGGAAATTAAAGAAAATTAAAGCTGAAGTTATACTCTGACAATCATGATCATTGTGGACTCAAAGCTAGATGACCATGTCTCGAGACAGGCTTCATAAAATGGATTATTGCAAGTGGCCAGAGAATATCCACAGTACCTGTTTGGTTGAAGGGAAAAGCACATTTTTTTGGAAAAGGGAATGAGATGTATCTGGAGGCAGTACTGGGATTGGTAAATGACATTTATTTAACTTCAGTTTGATAGTAGTGACATTTCACACATTTAAGATAAATGAAAAAATAAAACCGCTATGTATCTTAGATGTCAAATTTTAAATGTCAGTTAATCAAAGTATACTTACATTTCAGAAGCCACAGAATGAAAATACAGGGTGATTGACAATGAACCGACATTGAAAATAAAAGTACATACAAATTATCTACACTGAAAAAGGGGTCTGTTGGATTAACAGTGTATGTGTATCATTCCATATAAATCAGTCACTTTCAGAAAACAAAGCTTACTATGATTCATCCATTCCATGTATTTTTTCTTTTCCACTGCAATGTTCTAGTCTTGAAATGTACATTTAGGATCTATGAGATGAGTTTTCATAATTAACATTGTCAGAAGAATTTTATATTGTATCCATTTGCTAATATTTCCATGATCATTGTCAGCCTATACAGTATATACTATAGAACTACAATTTCATTATAAATGTATCTATAATATAGTATTGTAATGCCTCTTTTGAAGAATCTTTGGTACTTGTTATGGCTATGTATGTGATTAAAGTTTGTTTAAAGAATAAATGTTTGGTTATTCTGTGCATTATGTGCAGGACACCAGACTTTTACACCGCACATTTCAGCACAACAGACAATTATAAAGTCCCATTATACGTATTTGGCCTTTTCAGTTCCTATTGTGATTGGCGGTACTGCTGCAGGCGAACCTTGCCAGTTCCCCTTTCTTTTCCTGGGGGTGGAGTACTCCGACTGTACCACAGAAGGAAGGGGTGATGGCAGGCTGTGGTGTGCCACCACCTATGACTACGATCGTGACAAGAGATGGGGATTTTGTGAAAGTAAGGAGTCTTCCTCATCCTCCTCATTGCCACGTTATAGGTTCATACCCAATGAATAACAGTTGTATAAACTTTTTTGTTTGTAATGTGCAGGTCTGCACTGCTTTTGTTTTGCTCATATGTGGTTGCACGGACAAGTTTTGGTAGTCTTTTGGTATTTGAAAGATCAGACATATTAGAGCTATTTTCTCACTTTTAGACGTTTCAGATTTCAGTAAAGCAAAACTGTTGTAAGAGCTAATATGAATTGCAAGTTAAACACAAACAGACCTATAGGTTCCCCTTAAACAATATCCCATTTCTCACTACAGGGTATAGAACATGGGGGGGGGGGGCTGAGTGGGGTCCCACTCCTGCCTTCACTGATTGGCTAGCAATCTGTTTCTTCCCACAGTACTGAGAATTTGTCATACACAGCAAGTTATTGTGTTGGGACCTTTAAAATACTATAGTAATACACACCTATAGTTGTTATAAATTGAATCAACAATACATGAAAAAGACCATGGTGTCGATTTTGTATTTACCCATGGCTGTCAGCTAGGGCTGCCTTAAATATGACTTGTGACTGCTGTGCATCTCTTGTTCAGCGGAAGAACAAACTGCACAGAGACAGCAAGCCGAGGAAGCGGAGGAAACCTACCAGAAGGCCATCAGGATACTTAATGGCACCACCAAGAAGAGCCAAAGGAGAGAGTGTGTGCACGTTTTACTGATCATTCTACTTCTTAAATGTCTTAATCTGCAGCCAGTCTGCCTCAGAAATTCACAAAACTTGACCTGAGTCCAGTCTGCTTTTAACAGCTTCTTAATTCCTTATGGCATGTGTTGTTAGGCCTGCAGAACGGGTTTGTAGACCATTAAGGTACACAGCAGATCTCAGACAATGATTTAGTTGATGACCAGGAGGAAGTAGACTTTGGTTTTTGAGGATTAGTAAGAAAGGTTTGCCCCCCCCCCCCAATCTGAGGCAGAATTTTTTTTTTTTTGTTGTCGTAGAGGTTCATTTTTTGTACCTGTGTCCCCTTTAGGGTCTATGATAAGCTGAAGAAAGTGGGAGCCATGGGCCACACCAAGGCTATGGAGAAAGTGGCTTATGCCATGTTATTTGGTGACTACCTGGCCCAGAATATTACTCAAGCCAAGGAACTGTTTGAAAAGTTGGCCTTGGAGGGTTCACCTAAAGCACAAATGGTAAAAGACTGTCACAATATTCAGCTTTCACATTTCACACTGCACTTTTGTCAGTTGCCCTCTGCTTTGCCCCGTACTGCAAATGATGTTGTGCTCTGTCCATCGAGTTTTACAATCTATTAAATTGTCCATGTACTTTGAAGTGCACTAATCTCTAATGGCCCCATGACTTCTGACATTTCTATCCAACAGGCACTTGGGTTTCTATATGCTGCTGGATTAGGGGTGAATTCAAGTCAAGCAAAGGTAAGAAGACTTGGTGTGTTTTGGCCAAATTGGCCTGTTTTCAGAGCAGCTGTAAACAGCTTGGTGTATTTGCAGGCTCTGGTGTACTACACGTTTGGTGCCTTAGGCGGGAATCTGGTGGCACACATGATTTTGGTAAGGTCAACGTGTCTTCTTTTAAAAGCAGCCCAATTTTAGCGACTGTGTTGCTTTACACTGGCCCACCACTTTGCATTTTGAGCTCTCTTCCTCTCCTTGCAGGGCTACAGGTACTGGAGTGGGGTTGGGGTCCCCCAGAGCTGTGAGTCAGCCCTAACACACTACCGGCTGGTAGCCAATCATGGTGAGCTGCTTCTCTACTACAATAGTTCTTATACAAGGTAACAGTTCAGTGGTGTCAGAATTTTACCCTGTGAAATTGTACGAGTGCCGGTGTAAAGTTGTCTGTGAGTGATGTGGGGCATCCGCACTTATCCAGGGTGTTTCCCTCTCTACATGGGTGTTTCTGTGCTCTGCTTTTTTCCTTTGTCAGTTACTAGTTTTTAATAAGTAAACGCAGCCTGTCTTGGGTTGTGAGTATCTTGACGAGTGTCAAACAGAAGACGGGTGAGGGGAACCAAACTTGGTTGTCAAGACTTTTGAAAGTATTTTCTGTTCAGTGTTTGGAGTGGAAACACCATAGTAGTTGTACCACATCACATATGAACACCAACAGGAAACTATTTCTTAATTAATGGCATTACGATCTTCTACTTGTTGCACACAAACATGACTGCTATTTGTTTGCACAAAACGGCTTTATGATGTTTGAAGAACGTATTGAAAAAAGTTGTATTTGGGTGAATAAAGTGTGTGTGTGTGTGTATATAATCTAGGTATACCATATATTATTAGCATATTAAATTGCAGTAAGTGTTGAAACAAATGCGTCTAACTGTAACTCTAATCTACCAATGAATGGTTATCAATATGCCATAAAATAAATTAACACCACAAAAAACTAGTTTTAATACATAACTCTGATTGGATATAATGGCAAGTGCATTGTAATCAGTGGCAGGTAAATGTAGAGGAGCGATGGGTAACTGTGGAAGGTTTTTAATGCATATGAACATTTTTAACATGGCAGAGATGTATAACTGTATCACCTTAGCCCTTACGTTAGCCATGATACCAGATACGTCCCCTAGTGTTGATTTGGCCATGTGCTCTGTGTCACTGTCCTGCTTGGAGATCCAGCAGTGACCCAGTATGTGTTTTGGCAAAGGCAGCCCACAATTCCAGTCAAACTTCCAGAAACATTTAGGAAACTCTACGTGCTTTTGCATATGGTTAAAGGGCAGGAATGTCTTTCTCTGGCATTCCTTCTAAATCTGTTTTTGCATAAGTTTGATGGTAGTTTTGGAGACTTGGTGACCCCACTATGCTTTTTTGTCTTTTTCCAAGAATGATCCTTGGAAGATTTCCCCCCCTCCCCATTACCATCCTTCTCATTGTGCAGGAAAGAAAAAGGCAAATTTGTAACGGTTCCAGTTAATTTTAATTTTTTAACAATTGCCTTCATGGAAGATTGCCTCACTTCCAGGATAATAACTGTTCTTGTTATAGCCATTCCCTTGTTTCTGGAGGTCAGCACTCACTTCCTTAATTTGGTTTGTATTCTTATCCTTTCCATGCTGATAAATAAGGGAATTTGGCTTCTGTGTCCTATTACTACCCAGTGAAACAAGAAATCTTGAATTACTGCTTAACTTTCTATACACTGTGCTCATCTTAATGGGGGAAAAATGCTTGTTACATTTTTTCCTCATATGAAAGTGCCAATAACTGAGACAGTGATTTTTTTTTTTTTTTTTTTAAGCAATTGCCTTTTTTCCCCTCATAATCTACTTCAATTAAAGGTGGGATTTCTTTTTTTTAGTGAGATTAAGCTAATTAACAAAAGGCAGTTTATATATATACATTTTAAAACTCCTTATTCATCCTTACCAGGGGTGCCAATACCTGTGGAGGAGATTTTTCTGGACACACCTTTTTTTGTACATACATTTTCACTGAAGGGACAATACGTTATCTCACTTGATAAAGTGTTTGGCTTGAAGAGTATGTCAGGAATGTTATGAATGGGTTCTTGGTCAGAATACGTGGTGAGCAGGCAGTGGGGGCTGCACTTAATGTCTGAACAGTCCAACTGTCTTGTCTCTAGTGGCCAGTGATGTTTCTTTAATGGGAGGAAGTGCAGTGCAGCGGGTGCGTTTACTGGATGAAGTGGAGAATCCTGGGTCAGCCAGTGGCATGTTGGAAGACGACCTCATCCAGTACTACCAGTTTCTGGCTGAGAAGGGGGATGTGCAGGCTCAGGTAGTAACCACTCTGAGAGTTGCACAGATGAAGTAGTCCAGTGATGATGCATGTTAAATATTGAACTGCGTTAGCATTCTCTTACACTGAAGAGGCTGTGCTTTACCTAGGTGGGCCTTGGGCAGCTGCACCTGCATGGAGGACGTGGTGTGGAACAAAACCATGAGGTAGAACTGCATTTTTGCATTTGCCTGGAGGAGCTTCTTCATTGGAAGTGAAAGCAGTTGATGTTTGTGTCTGTGTGTGCTGTTACCAGAGGGCGTACGACTACTTCAACCAAGCTGCCAATGCTGGAAACACTCACGCCATGGCCTTTCTGGGAAAGGTGGGTGTGTGTGTGTGTACTTGCTTTGTGAGATTTGTGCACATTTTTAATTCATGCAGATTTAGGGTGTGTAATGTGTAAAATTCCTGCACTTCATCTCCCATATTAGTAATGTTGTATTTTCTATGTTAGTTTAGGAACAACAAATTTGAGTCCATAGTGACTGTAGATTCATCATGACCTAAGATCACACTCACATCATCTGATTTAGAGCAGTGTTTGGGGGGTGGGGGGTGGGCTGGTTATGCTGTAACTGTCAAGGATGCTGTATTATAAACTGGACACTCCAGACTTTACTCACAATGATTAGTAACTGGGAACAAAGAATCAAAACTGTAAACTAAAGTTAATGTAAAATAATCCATAGTTTATATATCCTTAATCTCTTCAGAGCCCCTGATTTAAAAAGAGTGATGGAGTGATGTATGTTTTGCATCACTACTTAGTTGGAAGTGACTTTGCTCTCACGTTCTTTCTCAGATGTACTCAGAAGGTAGTGAGTTTGTGCCTCAGAACAATGAGACGGCTCTGCGCTACTTCAAAAAGGCAGCGGACTTGGTATGTGCAGCCCCCTCATGCCAGGTTTTCCCTTATCTGGCCAGCACCTCTGTGTATTTCACTGTTTAACTTTCCTTCACTGGTTTCCTCTCAGGGCAACCCAGTGGGTCAGAGTGGACTGGGCATGGCCTACCTGTATGGGCGAGGTGTGCCTGTGGTAAGTGTGTGCAAGCATGGAATGACAGGGTGTTAGGCGCGTGTGTGCGCGTGTGCGTGTGTGTTACCATTCTTGACCAGTAATATGTATGATGGCATGTATCATTTTATGACACAAACTTGAGTTGGACTCTGGTACGGCCTAATAATATTGTTCTGTATGTTTTTGTCAGAACTATGAACTAGCACTAAAGTA
Source organism: Chitala chitala (assembly GCA_025773905.1). NCBI lineage: Eukaryota > Metazoa > Chordata > Actinopteri > Osteoglossiformes > Notopteridae > Chitala > Chitala chitala. The sequence goes on along the minus strand of JABJVR010005521.1, from coordinate 6,265 downwards.
CTTCCAGAAGGCGGCGGAGCAGGGCTGGGGGGACGGACAGCTGCAGCTGGGCACCATGTATTACAGTGAGTGGAACTGCATGGACCAGCTGCTTACTGCCTAATGAGCTCAGCTTTAGCCTTATTCATGCCAGCTGTGTAATCTGAAAGTAAAATGAAGCACTGTGACTAGAATACAGTTCCTGTGTAGGCTGTGATATGAGCGTCTGTCCAGTGCTGAGCTGGAATTCATATTGCAACTGTCTTTGTTAGTGTTACAATTAGGGCTGGGGAATATGGCCTAAAAATAAAATATTAGATTTTTATTTATTTATTTAATTTTAAACACCTACAGATTTACTATTTTAATAGATTTTTTTAAAGCAAGTTCATAAATGGGCATCTATGGAAATTATTTATTTTTACCAGCAATGGAAGTATTTAAGTCTTGTAGAGGCGCCACTGTGTTCCCTGTTTTTACTAGGCATGTGAGGACTGCTGCTTGCTTGTGCGTCTCACAGGATGGCGCTGTTTTCCAGCTCGGCTCTGTGCCTCTGTCCCAGATGCTGCAATAAACTCTGATGTGCAGCTGCTTTTAGCTGCCAAACTGCACAACAGACAAGGGTTTGCTCCATGGTGGACTTTGTGTAACCAAATGACTGAGGAGATGCTGTCGGTGTAAAATGCTGAGCTCCTCAGTTGTTGATCCATGTGGTGCTATTTTATTTGACAGTGTTGAAGGTGTGGGGCAGTTTGTCATTGTAAAGTTGGGACAGGTCGTTGTAAACTAAAAACTCGATGTCGTCAATTTAAATTCTATTTATCAGCTTTAGTTATAGTCATGGTGTGGTTAAAATGTTTGTAGTTCTCAGGGGCTGGACTGATCTCTCTTACACACGAACACCACACTGCTGCACTTTTGTAATTGTCGTACACAGCACAGTCACTGAACTGTCACTGAATGCTATCTGCTATGTTTACGTCTTGTTGTTTTGCACTAGTTCTGTTGTTTGCACTCCATAGTCTGGCAGTAGTTCATTACGCTACATTACATACATTATTACAGCTTGCTGTCTTTGCACCCTGTATATGGTATTGGTAGTTTCGTGTTGTCCTTCTGTTTGTTTTTATGTAGCACTTGGTGTCCTGGGGCAACATTGTTTTGTTTCGCTGTGTACTTTACCAACTGCATATGGCTAAAACGATGACAAAACCACATCCTGTCCTGTGTCTAGGTGGACATTTCTGTAGGGTAACCAGACCCCTTGGGTGAAGGTTATGTGCATGGTGCTACACTGTGGTGCATGGCTCTAACAGTTTTTGATGTTTGTTCCTGCAGATGGGATTGGTGTGAAACGGGACTACAAGCAGGCCTTGAAGTACTTTAACCTGGCATCACAGGCTGGCCACATCCTGGCCTTCTACAACCTGGCCCAGATGCATGCCACAGGCACTGGAGTCATGCGCTCCTGCCACACAGCAGTGGAGGTTAGTGCAATAGGCTGAGGGTAATGCATTTTATTTATTATATATCATTTTTATTATTATCGTTATTATTTGTTTAATTGACCGAACCTAAGGTGGTCATTTATTCAGTTGTCAGGTGGTTGTAATCATCTGACAGTTATGAGGTGACTGGTGGGAGGTCTCCACTTCTGGGGCACGTATTGAGGTGGCGTGCAGTTAAACAATCCTGCACAGGCATATCTCTATAAACGTTTCTGTATACAGGCTGCTGAAGTGTGTGTGTGTGTGTGTGTGTGTGTGTGTGTGTGTGTGTGTGTGTGTGTGTGTGTGTGTGTGTATGCGTGTGTGAATATAGCTGTTCAAGAATGTATGCGAGCGTGGTCGATGGTCAGAGCGCCTCATGGCAGCTTACAGCAGCTTCAAGGAGGGCAACACGGACTGTGCTGTGGTGCAGTACCTCCTGCTGGCTGAGCAGGGCTATGAGGTGGCACAGAGCAACGTGGCATTTATCCTGGACCAGAGTGAGTCTCTCTACCTGTACCTGTCAACCATGCTTTAATTTGTCACTTACTGTACATCTAGGTGTAGCACATATAAATTACTTCAATGCTTGTGAAGTTCATGGTTTTGTGGCTGTGAAGTGATTTATTTTCCCTTCCTCCTCCCCATATGGTTAAACCCCTCATGGTCTGAAATTGTGCTTCTGCTCCTGGATGGTAAGCAGAAGAGGCCAACATCTTCAGTGAGAACGAGACGTATCCCAGAGCTCTGCTGCACTGGAACAGAGCAGCAGCACAAGGTAAGCGGGGATCGCTTCTCATGGTGGCCGTTCGGTACAGTAAGTGCTGTTCTGGGAAACGCTGGTGTGCGGGTAAAGCGTGAAGGCCGTTGTTGGATTTATTACTAATCATTGCAGGTTGGTCAGGCTTTTCTTTAAGAGTGTCATGTTTTGATTTAAGTCTCAGATGTTTTATGATTGTTTGCTAGATTCATACTTTAATACTGGAATTAAGAATCTAAATATTTGAATACATAGGCGTGATGAAGTTCCAATACTATTGTTTCATCTCAGTATAAAATGAGGCTGCTTGACAGTCATGGTCAGTACATTGAAACCAATGAAACAAACCTGGAAATGTTCAGTTTACAGCGAGGACATCTCAAAGACAAATCACCTTCAGACACCATTGCCAGTTCTCTATGAGTTCCTTTGTTTCAATAATTTTTAATTATTATTATTTTTTATAAACTATTGAATTGTTATTGAAGAGCCACTTTATTGACAGGATACACAGTGGCACGTATTAAATTGGGGGACTACCACTTCTATGGCCATGGCACAGATGTGGACTACGAGACAGCAGTGATCCATTACAGACTGGCATCTGAGCAACAGCACAGTGCCCAAGCCATGTTTAACCTGGGATACATGCACGAGAAAGGCCTTGGCATCAAACAGGTGGGCTAGTGAACCTAGTCTCTTCATTTACGTCACATATGAAATGCGTATTGATGACACTGTTTCTTCTGCCTTTGCAGGACATCCACTTGGCCAAACGCTTCTACGACATGGCAGCAGAAGCCAGCCCAGATGCACAGGTCCCTGTGTTCTTAGCCCTTTGTAAGCTCGGCCTCATGTACTCGCTGCAGTACCTGCAGGACCTCAGTGTAAGTGCTCACTCCTCATCAGCCGCTAGTCTGCAACAGCTTGTTTTCATTTACAATTGAAGGAAAGGTGTACAGTCAAACTTACATTTCCTCATAGATGTGAGGAGAATGTTTTCAGTCTTTATATCAGATGTTATTTATAGAAAAATATCAAGATAGAACACAAAAATATCACAATCATAATTTTTAAATACCTGGAAAATGTACTGACTGCAGAATTACAAAGAATCTTAATGCTGTTTTTTGGTCTGGTAAATCAGTACAAATATATTAAGTTGCTGTGAGTCAAGAAGTTGGTGAGTGTTTAAGCCGCATAGCTCTGAATAATATAGTGTCTGTAGCTGCATCAACCTGACATGGTTTTCTGCTTTGCAAGTATTAGAATATTTATTGTAAATAAGCAATATTGTTCCTGGATGAAGAGAGATATGTGTGAATCTGTAATCGGTAACTAAGGCTCTTGCTGGGGATTTGTTTGTTTTAGGTCACTGATCTCCTGTTCCAGGTGGATCTGGACCAGCTTTTGGGCCCTGAGTGGGATTTGTACCTTATGACTGTAATTGCTCTGCTCCTTGGCACGGTCATCGCTTACCGTCAGAGGCAGCACCAGGCCATCCCACGGCCAGCAGTGCCCCCACGGGCGCCAGCTGAACAGGGGCAGCAGCAGTGAAGGGCAAGTGTGCAGGGATGCAGACACTACTGAAGGTCCACGTTGCTCTCATTGGATTCATTGGATATACTTAAAGTTGGAGGCTATGAATTTAATAAGGGTTGGGATGTGTGGACCAAAGGTTGGAAAGTTTGAAGCTCTGGCCCTACATGACTTAGTCTCCTGCCAGCATAGGACTTCGCTCAGACCTGGCCTCAAATGGAATAGAACTTTAGGTTTTGTGAACAGGTGTACAACAAAGGTTTTATACTTTGTTTTTTTTCCTCCCTCCTTAATCTACTCCTTTACAAGGAATGGACCCATTCATGGACTTGTAAAACTCTTAAGGTTTGTCCATTATGCCACTCAAGTGAACAGTTTGGAGGAGGCTGCAGTGTTCATCCTTCAGTTTGAATGCAGCGTTATATTCAGGGTTGTTTTATTTAGTGCAAATTGAAAATGTGGGTTAGGTCAGCTGGAACTGGCAACACTTAACCCCCTAACTGAGACATGCTTAGTGTCTGTAATGTTCTGCAAACTGGGATGGATGTGTCTGGCACTACTAAATTATGTATGAAAATAATAGTGCTTTAAAGGCTGAACTGTGGATTGTCTACCATAAGAATATTGCTCAAATTTGTACATGCTGGATTTAACTTAAAAGCTCAGAAGGTATGCCATTTTCATACAAAGAGCTTGACTTTTGTGTGTATGTGGCCCTACCTGCTTATGTAGGATCTGTGTTTTGGCTGTTTATCTTGTAGTTTTCTGCCTTTTTTTGCATTCCTGTATGTTTGTGATGTTGGTCTCTTTACTGCTTGCTATGTTTGGTGCAGCAGTACAAAGTGTTAGAGTATTACTGCAAAGCTACAAGTTTCATTAAATTTATTGAAACAAGAGGTTTGATTGTAATGTTGATTCTAGATTTGGAATTTTTTTTTTTTGTTGTGTGTAAAATTGTGTTCTCATGACGAGCATTAATGCTGAGTGGTAAGTATGGTTCTTAAACTTTTTTAAAGTCTTAATACACTTGTACACAAACTGCAAAGATCATTAAAAGATTTTTGCAATACAATATTTGCATTTTACATTTACAGTCTGAAGGAACTACAATAAATTTTAGTGTGACTTGAGAAAAATGCATAAAACCAATACAGATGTATTACAGTACAGGTCGTCGTCGACTTACGACCGCAGTCGGTTTCGACTGACCGGTCTTAACTCAATCTGGTTGTAAGTCAAGCTGTGCAAAAATATCATACATACATTAAACTGTGTACAGTATTGATAACCGCTGATGTTGTCAGCTGGGGCTGCGTTCGTCAGGTTTTAGTCAAACACTGTACAGTATACTAAAGTACATTTAGTTTAATAATGCAAAATAATTGCAAAAACACTGCATACTACAGTACAATTGGTTTAATAATTGCGATTGGGGCAGCACTCGGGGTAGTCTGTTTTTTATAAACAAGGTAAGCTTCGTCTGAACTGTTTGTTTCTGTCTTCGTACATTTAGAGGAAGTGCACTTCCTTACGCTGAGATTTGCGCACGGACCTGCTAGTGCTGCCGGGAGCTGGGCAGATCTGTCGTATGCTGGTATGCCCAGCCGGGCAACGCTCACCAGTCATATTGGTCACAGTTGTGGTCGTAAAGTCAAACAGTCGTAAGTCGACGATGACCTCTACATAGTTTTTGTTTTTTTTTTTTTTATTATACACAAAGTATACCCAGAAAATTGTGAACTAAACACAATCCTGCTCATCTTAAACTCCTGCACCTATGGTATACAGTCTAGTTTATGTTACACAACCTAACTGAAGCCTCTATTTAAACTGGTGTAATGAAGAGTTGGCAGATCTGTGGTCCAGTGTGGGGTTTTTCCATAGTAAGATACTTTTCTACAATGTGTCTGTGTGAGTGGGTAGGGTTCTCTTATTTGAAAGTGTAGCGAATACAACCATACAACCCAATTGTACCCCAAGGGCTACACTAAACTCCTGCACAGACTTCAGCTCACAAAAGCTTTGTTGTACTTTAGAGACTGGAATGGAGATAAACTACAAAGTATTTTAATATAGCAATACATTTTGTATAAGTAAAAAAAAAAAGAAAAAAATTAACTAATGTATACAGTCATTGTTTTTACACGTACAGTGAATTAAATCAGTTCTCATTGACTTAATATAAACATTTTGAATGTGTATGTTTTGACCCTGCCACCTTATACATTTAAACGTTCTCCCTACTGTATGATTATGCTTTAATCAGTCCTCTTGGAAATCACGTTTGTCTTTTCAGTCAGGTGTGCATGAGTGTGTACCATCTCTCTGGTGTTAATATTTGCATGAAATGACCATGTTTTTCAGCCACTTAGACAAAAAACATAACATTTACAGCTCTCGTCTGTAACGCCTCCCTGCTGTCTTGCTCACATCTGTACAGCTCGTCTGTTACGCCTCCCTGCTGTCCTGCTCACATCTGTACAGCTCGTCTGTTACGCCT
>JABJVR010005520.1:1320-13446 GCA_025773905.1 Chitala chitala | reverse complement strand
AAAATTGTTCACATTATGTGGCTTCAATGACAATTTTAAGATTTCAGACTGAAAACTTTTGAAGTTGTTGTGGGATAAACAAAAGTCCTCCAAAAAAGGGGGTGTGGTGGGGGGGGGGGGCTAAAGGGGCATTACAAAAACAACCAGGGATGTTATACTACAGTCTCTATAGCAACAAGCCTTCACAGCCCCCACTGCCATAGAAAGGAAAAGCACAATAGAAGAGCAAACCAGCCCCCTACCCAACAGCGCAAAAGGAAAGCAAACATTGTCTTAGGTGGTTCTCCACTCAGACACACAAGAGTATGGGCAGCAGCACTGTGACATCTTCAGCTGAAGGGAGCGGACGTGTGTGCAAAAGCAAGAGCAGCTCACAGGCAACAAGCTTAGGACACCACGTCCACAGTGAAGCACGAGGGCAGGAGGGTAGATGCCTTGGGGCAACGAAACTTAGCACAGGAGACATTCTCATGCTGTAACACAGCATTATAATCCAATCTGTATCCCCAGCATCACATGATGACATGGTCTGTTGTCATGTGACCCTGCCAGAACACACAACCTGTAATGTCAACTCAGCAAACCATTTTACTCAAGTACCACTCTCAACTAGTCAGACAGGCTGATCCCGATGATGGCTGGTTCAACACTATGTACATAATGGACTTCAATGGTAAGTGAGGCATTACATGGGGGGGGGGGGTGTTCCACTTAAAAAAATAAAATCCTGCATTTCTTTCCTTATTACACATTTTATTACAGAATACCTTGGTATTCCCATAAACAGCCCTTGCAGGTTTGTTTAGCACTGATCCATGAACTATAGTATTCTGTGAGTGGATCTCTTTATCAAAGCATATGGTGGGCACGAGATTCAGGAGCATCCATTCAATCCCTCAATAAAGACCACCTGTGTGCTCTTAATGTCCACAATACCATGTCTCCCCACATCGTGGCCAGTCCATCCAGCTCAGCTGAAGTAATAAGCTCTGCAAAGCAGCATCAGGTCTCCGTTTTCTAGAGCTCAGTGAACAGAAGGGCACTGTTTTCCCCTCTCAGCATCAGTCTCTCTCTCTCAGGCCACCCTAAGGCAGCACTGTCAGGGTCTTGATTTAAGTGAATCAGCTGCCTCAGTCGATGAATTTGCCTGCAGACGCAGGTTGCGGAAGCTGCCAAAGGCATGGGGAGTAAACAAGTTGTCCAGCATGGGAAAGGAGCACAGAGACACTCGGTGCCGGACAGCGCAGGAAAGACGCTTTTCGATACAGATTAAAATGCGGGACATCCTGCCAACAGGAAAGGAAATAAAGGCACAGTGTGAAAAGAGATCCCTCCAGTGAATGAAAATCAGGAGGGGGGGGAAAAAAAAAAAAAGTGTCCACTGGAGATGGACTGTTGACACTTCCAGCCACAGTCTGTCCTGAGCATCCATCTTTTGCCTTCGTCAATACAGTCAAACACTCCTTGAGCTCCCAAGGCACCTATAACAAGTTTAACTTATGTCAAAGCTTAAAAAAAAAAAAAAAAAAAAAAAAGTACATGAATTGAACTGTAAACTAGACACAGTTAAGATTCCTCTTCTTCTTCCTTCAAGTTTACCTAGTGTCTGTGTGTTTCTGAATTAGTTTCTGATGGCAAAGCACAAAATAAACTGGAGGTCCTACTCAGTACAATATGACACATACATCTAGCAACTTTCAAACACATGCAACACGCATGATTACTAGGCCAAAGAAACGTTAGAATTTCAAGCACTGTAAATAACAGTCTTCTGGCTGATTGCAGAGGACAGCAAAGCTACCATTAACCTCACACTAAACTGGATTTTTTTTTTTTTTTTTTTTTAACAGCCTAAATTTAGAACACAGCAATTGAGGACATTGGCTGCAATCGAGGCTTAACATAACTTCAGAACGCAGTTTCCTTGTTGCAGTTTTCCCCTCACTTTCCTCAAAGTAGCACAGCTGAAATAAATGCTGGGGTCTACATATCTTCTACACAGTGCTACTGTAAGCACAGAGATGCCTACCTTCAGACCCATCTCCTCTCAATGAAGCCCAGGTGGGACCGTGTCACAGGAACTTCATTCTGCATCTCTATGAGGTATGATACCATTGTGGAACGCTCTGTAACTTTTGCCCCCCCCCAATTAAGCCAACGTTTCAGACACCAGAAGCCGACCTGGAGATGAAGCACAGACCGGTTGACTAAGTCCTTCTGTAGAACCAGTCCGGGTGCAGAGACAAACTAGGCCCTGGTACAGCACACAGACCTACAGTGGAAACTATGCGTACTCCTAACACAATAAGAACGTGGTAATAAAAGCTGGTTTTTGCAGCATGAAGAAAAAAAAAAAAAAAAAAAAAAAAAAACTGCCACTGATTCACACAGCATGAAGTTTGTACATTTTCACATCGGAGTTGGAATGTTTAAAAAGTGCACAATATCAGTTTTAGGAATTAACTGCATTCAACACCAGCTCAAATGGAAATCTAGCAGTTTCATTAACACAGCAGGAAACCCACACTCACCGCTAACACTTTGGGAAACACATGCTTGCGGCTGACACCAACTTAAGCTGTGCAAAAATATCAGCAAAAGTCGTATCACTGCTTTCATCTCAACTCATCCTCTCAGTGCTTTAGCGCTACAGGGTCATGGGTGACTTGGCGCCTATCCTGGACTGGACGCATTTATTGTGAAGGTGAAATGTGAAAGGTGAAAATCCACTAGCACAGTCCTCCAAGGCTCTTTGCACATTTACTGCAAAATGGTGCAAAGAAAGTAAAATCAGGTATGTCAGTATTACTGCAGTATATGCACATCTAGGCCACATTTCTAGCACAGACAGGAATTGATAATAGACAAATATCAATTGTAGATGTGCCCAGCTATTGAGCTCTTTGAAACCAACAGGAAGAAGGAGTGTCCTGTAAAAGAACCTGATGGACAAGTGTTAGTGTGGTTGGGATCCAGCGTAACACCCATCTTTCTGTGAAAGATCTAACTGGATAAATTGAGTGAACGAAACATTTTTCCTGACTGAGTACTCATAGGATAATTCACCATGTTTCCTTTCTTTGAGATTAGACATTACAAACAGGTCTGTAAACATTGTTCAGGACCGTACAACTGTTACATTAGCTAGGGGGAGGGGAGAGGAAGCCAATTGGAAACTCCCAAACTCAGGCCAATAGCAGCGTCTGACTAATTCTTCCGGTAATTGAATGTTTCATGTTGTGGTCATACAAGGAAACTCCAACAGATAAGGAATGTAAGATTTGTTTAAAACTATAGTACAACAGCCAGAAAGAGTTTCTCCTCATCAGGTATTCGCTTGTTTATCAGAGGAAGAGATGTGCAGCTGGAAGGCTGTCTCACAGAGCATGTGCTTTCTGACTAATACAAACACACAGTCATCCCTTCACCTTCGCAAAGGACAGGAGCCAGAGATCCCTGCAAACGTGAAGATTCACGAATAATACTCGCCTCTAGTCTGCTAGCTTCACCGATAATATAAATTTTATATTATTACCAACTTGTGAAAGAGCACCGTACCACACTCACAGGCTTTGCACTACAAAGCATATCTAGCAATTACACCTTTTGTATTAGGGTCACCGCCATCTTCTTCCTCTTTAGAACGTTAGCAGTAGCACTGGGAGCACTACGTTCTGACCCATTGTAAAAAATGCTAAACTAACATTTAAAAAGCAACTACGAGACAACACTATGTTATTGGTCTGAGAAATGGGAAATGCATTGGACATTATGAAGGACTCAGAAGTGTGCTGAAGTGACCACCACCACCACCATCTATACATCAATAGCCAAGCAGCATATTCTTTGCTGCCTTTAGGCAAGACAAATGTCCTGACTGAGCTCTAAACACAGGGGTCTCTGCTCCACCAGTGTCAGATTCCAAAGCTGTCCAGTTAGTTTTTCAACATAATGAAATAATGAACACCTGTTCAAAATGTACAACTGATTTAAAAAGGAAGTGCTACTAAAAACAAACAAAAAGTTGTTTTATCAAAGAAAAACAACATCATTTAGTAAAATACAATATGGAGCATGGGAATTAAAATATAACAAGATAATACACACTATTACAAGTTTAACCATAAAAAGAAATGGGGAAAAAATTACTACAATGTTTACATGAAGATCCACTAGGAAGTTACATCACCTATAAGTGTTTTAGGCCATCAATGAAACATTGCATATCGAACAAAGAAATACTCCATCATCATTGAGATCATTTCCTTCCTTTAGCAATTCCTGCCCCTTGGTTTCCACAGAGGCCGCTGCATAAATGTGGTGAAGTCCTCTGGGAAAGGGTGGAAATGTTCCATGACAAATCAGTAAACAGGAATGAGGTAATCAAGTGACAAGGTAGCCGCATGACCTCCTGTATCATTGGTGGGGACAGGGGCGCGGTACCAGATTCTGAGCCTCTGCATCCTTACTTTTTGAGAGCCTCATAGCACCTACTCTAAGGCCCTCCCTGTGCTTAGGCCTTGGGTAATCGATTCCCTTATTTCCCCCAAAGTGGGGCAGAGCATTCTCACCCTCCCATCAGAAGAACCGTGAGTTGCGGCTGCTCTGCAGCAGTTGAGCCAGAGGCCTGACCTCCCTTTGACACGAGAGCAGAGGCCTGAACACAACATCGATGACATTAAATGTCCCAATAGGATAACAAATGGGCACAATGAAGCCAGATTGCATCCAAGCTTTAAAGGCTTTAAAAAGACAGTAAAACATACAGGCGGCATTTAAAGTGTGCCAGTTTTATGGTGCTGTTGAGGAGGCATGTGAAGAAATTCATTTGCTATTTGCAGAATGTTTTTGTTACATTAAAAAAAATTTAATACAACACAGCAAGGTTCCCATGTAAAAAGAGCACAAAAAAAAAAAAAAAAAAAAAAAAAAAACACTTGCCGTTCTATTTAGGTCTTAAGGGAACAATGTTGTGTTCAACAAAAGAGCTTTTAAGGGCTTCCAAATCAAATAAAGCTATTATTTACAGCAGCAGCATAAAACAGACCTCACCACCATGACTGTGGGGCTCTAGTCAGTGTGCTTCCACTGCTGAAGCTCATTCTTGTACCGACTGGCCCATGCTCCAAGCCAAGTGTGCACCAAGGGATGCTGGGAACTCCACTAGGGCAGCGCCACTGCAGACAAGAGGAAGACGTTTCATCTTCTCGCATTCTGAGTGCTTGGCTTTTGTACAAAACTTCAGCACAAACCTCTCAGACTGCACAGATGAAGTGATGCGAGACATTTTGCCAAACAAGTTCCCTGCTTTGGCAAGATAACCAGACCACAAACATGAGAGCACATGCCCCTTTAATAAGAGGTTATCGGCACTCTCAGAAAGCTACTCTTTAAATTCCACTTTTAGAATTTTACACACTTTCTTAATAAGGTACAGATGTTTGTGATGTCTGAGAATCGGGTTTCATTCTTCAGAATGTCACAGCAGATAAGTGCCCGTTAATTTTTTTGGGGTTCTAGCCCGATTTTGAATATCGTGAGACAGGCAGCATACATGCTACAACTCTTGAAAAGTTAACTGAGGTTAAGCTCTGAGAACTTCTACACACTACCTGAGAATCTGTACAACATTTTTAGTTGTATCGACTGTTGCTCATGTTTCAGTCACAAACTCATAAGTGTGGTTATTTTTTAGATTTACTTAAAGGGGAGTTATTAACAACATTAAAAATGCTTAAACAAACACCACCACCACCACCACCACATTATAAACACAGACACCCAAGTTTATGAGAAGCTGCATTAGCCCCGTAACCATGTCACTAATATAGAGCATGTCAGACCTGAGTTACAGCGTCAGCGACTGCACGTCACCCCAGTCCCAAAGCACAGTAAAGAACTTCATAACTAGGCCACGCTCACAACACAACTCCGCTAAGTAGAAATCAGGAAGACGCTTTACTGAGAAAACAGTTCTGGGTCAGGAAAGCTCTGCAGCGTGGCCATTTTCTGCTTCCTCTGTCATTAGCTACCGACCACCTCCCTCACCATCATTGTTGTCAACTTTAGTTGCTTTACTGGGAAAAGTCAAAAGGAGAAAAGGTTGATAAGACGTATCAGTTCCAAAATGTCACAACATGCTCTTACACTATAGTGTAATATTACAGTACCCAGAAGAAAAAGGACGAGATGCGATGTGGGCTATACATCCCGAAAGAAAAGGGGTTATCAGCAAAAACCTCCAAACGAAATGTAAAGGAAATTCCTGTCCTCTTCATGTAGCTCGATTAGCGAGGCGATAAGGGCTGGATGACGGAGGATGTGTCGGGGCAGGGAACAGCTGTAATTAGGTCTCATTAAACATGGCTGGTTTCAGCTACTGTTTGCAATGCAAAGGACTATTTTCAGAAACAAACAAAGGGCAGAAACAAAGGAGGAGGCTCCAGCTGTGCCCTGATTTGTGGCCTTGTTTAATTTATTACCACTTAAAAAAAAAAAAAAACCCAAAGAAACTTGTTGCCAACACTAAGTTGTGTGTAGCACCAACATCCCACATTACTAAACACGAGCTGCAGAATTAAACACGTTTAATTATATGTCCGATATGTACAATACATGTACAGCATTACCAGATAAATGAATGTACATAACCATACCAGTCAAACCAGAAGCTTGGTTGTGTCCTACTTCTCTGTCTCCAAGCACCAGTCCCTACTGGATGTAAAGCACCAAGGTGGCCCAAAAAAGGCCTTTATTTTTAGCTGTTCTCTGTACATTTGGATCCTTAGACCTCGTTTCTAAGGGAGCTTAATCTAGGTCCTGAACTGAGGATAACCTGCTTACTGAATGGAACACACAGAAATTTAAAATAAAAATAACATTCAAAAACAGAACTATCACTGATATGAACTGTATGAAGTCCATAAATAAGTATAGATAAGAAACCATTGTTGCACAGAAAGCCAAAGTGTTACTAATGCTAAAAGTGAGTGATGCACTGGATGAGCATACAGTGGCTTTTTGCTAGACAGTCCCGTCTTTCAGATCCTCGTCTAGCATCCAGAGCAAAGTCTGTACAGACGCCTGCTTGTCTGCCATTTCACTACGGATATTATTACAATGTATGTGACTGGCTTGTGCACCCGTCAGATAAAATATCTTGTATTTCATGCGTTTAGCTTATGCTGTGTTATGACTAAAAGCCTAAGAGATATGGAATCAACAGAAGGCTTAAGTGCTTCACATCTGAAAGCTCCAAAACATGCATTACAACAGTTTAGAGTAGTCCAAAAAAACACTCGCTGTGAAAAGCAGAAAAACCTTTACTCCATGCCTTCAGTATGTACCACTGGTATGATCTTTATGTTACGGTGGCAGCAAAGAAAATGGTGTTAATGAACACGTCTTTACAAAGAAGCATGCAGAGCCCAGGTAAGTCACTTTAACGTGTGTTGAGCTCCTGTGAGGCACAACATATTCACTCGTGCACTCACACATTCTTACATATGGTCTGTTCAGCTGCTGAACACGGTGTGCTGTGAGGGGTCATGGGACCACCACCCTAATCATGCTGCATGGACCCCTCGGTTTGGGTGAAAGATTTTGTTCCAAAACTAAATGACCTCTGACCTCAAAACGTAAGGAAACAAAAAAAATTTAATAGTCTAAAAAAAAATCAAGGCTGACACCCATCAATAGCTTCAATTTCATGGTGCCCACCTCTAATCTTCATTTTGTAAAGGGAGGCTTTCATGAGATCCAGGAGAATGGAGGTCAATGGTACCTCTCAGATTTCTCACACAAGCAAAAACTTTAGGCAATACAGTAATGCTGACATTGCAAATATTCAATACCAGCATCTCACAAAAGAATGAGCAACCTTTTTATGATACTCATGCACCACAACATCCAACTTGTATTCAGTGCATTTACAGAACCACACATCTACAACACACAATCGGCTTTAAAGGAATGAAAGCATTGGGATTTTGCATGGTTAAGATTTAACTCAATTATTATTATTTTTTTTTTCTCCTTTCTTCATTACTTCAATGATCTAGCTGTGTCAAACTGTCTGCTTTTGACTGTTCTTGAACCCAGAGGAACATGTATACACATAAGAAATTAAATTGCATCTTTGTGCATGACACTAAATCTGAATGTCAGCATGAATTAGAGTCTCGCCCTTTGTAGGATTACAGCAGCAAAACGCTCAGATGGACTTAAAGCAAGGCCAAGCCTCAAAGAATTCAATGAAACAAGTATTTCCATTTCCCCATAACTTACAACCCTAATTGTCCATACCACATGTGTAGTAATCTGAAGCCATGAAGACAAGGTGTTGGCAAGTGCTGGGCAGCATTCTAAAAAATTCCTTTGTCCAAAACCATGCCAAGCAGTACCACAGAATACAACACAGATCAAGGGTTGAAGTGGGAGGTCAGCATCACCTCATGACAAGATCAGAGCTAGAGCAGAAATACTAGGGTTTTGTATAATAATAAGAGAGATGCTGTGAATTTGCACAAGTTAAATATCTACAGAAATGCTTTTACTGGAGAAGCAAAACTTAATTTAGCTAGGCATCCCCACCCATGTATGCTGTTCAGGTATGGGGACACTTTGGACACAAGGCAGGGGACACCCTTGACAGGGTGCCAACCTATCACATGTACGCACAAACACAGACACACACAAAGGGCAAATTAAGGGGGTCCAATCCACTTAAACAGTATGTTTTTGGGCTGTGGGAGGAAACAGAAAACCCATGGAAGCACAGGGAGAACATGCAAAGTACACATAGTCCACAAACACAGTACTGAGAGAGAGATTTGAATCCACAACCCTTGAATTGTGCAGCAACAGTGCAACCCACTAAGCTACCATGCTTAGATTTAAATGCAAAAAACCATGTTCAGCAGCACTAAGGCAAGGGGAGCGTCCACCCATCTACACACTGAAACCTATATAAAGAATCTTGTCCAAAAAGGACTGACGTAGCCTTACAACTATGTCGTTTCCTCAAATTTCAGAGGAAAACAAAACATTTGAAATATGCCTTTCATTGTTAAGCACCCCAGGATCCAAACTATGTTTATTAAACACTGATCTAACAATCACTATTTTACTGCAGTGGTAGCAAACCGATGTGAAGCCAGGCATGCGTTCGTCACGCCAGCCAGAGCTCCTGCCAGCACTCATGGTCTCCATGTAGTTGGGCTCAAATGGACCACAGCAGACAGGCTGTACATTTTGTCTCGATTTAGTTTTTAGTTGTAGTGTATCAGTCATTTCCAAAACACCATTAAAAATAAATTACATCTGAGAAGTTCACATTGTGTGTCTGATAGGCTTCTTTGGAATTTGCAATACTGTGGAGAGGAGAACGATATGTATTGTTTAAAACTGCCAGACCACACAGACTGAAATACCATTCTTCCACTTGTGCTCCAACTTGTGACATTCCTGTTTAAAAAGCCCTGTATAATCATTAAAGCAAGGCAAGTGCTTTGTGTTTCTAACTGCTTTAGTTTATAATGGGGGTGCAGCTTTGAGAAGCTGCCCAACAGCTGTACTATATTATAGATTTATGATGCAGTAAGTAAAAGAATAATACTCAGCACCAACTGGGTAGTGTTTTATAGCCATCATATGGAACACCATGTAAACAAACAGCATATGAAACAATGTTCAAATATTAATTCTGTGCTTTTAAAGAATGTATATTAGCCAATCAGTTTATTAGAGATGCACATAAAGTATATCATAATCAGCTAAGCATTTATCTTCACATTTTTGGGAATGTGGAGAACAAACTGATATCATCCTCCATCCATCCATCCATCATCTTAACCGCTTATTCCTGGTGAGGGTCGCGAGGAAACCTGGAGCCCATCCCAGAGCACATAGGGCGCAGGGCAGGGGACACCCAGGGCAGGGCGCCAACCCACCACAGGATATCATCCTCCACTAAAGCCAAACTTTAGCTGACATTACAAAGATGGCCAACTCAGCCACTCCATGCAACAATAAACCAGACAAGAATGTATAAATACTGTCTGAGGAACACCACCCTCTTAGCTGAGCGCAAAGATCCCTTGCAAGCTTCACAGCCACTGATAATTTTTTGGACAGAACACAGGCATTAATCACCAATTTATGGTGTCCAAATAAAAAAAAAAAATGAAAAATTAAAAACTAGAGTATATTGGCACTTATAAAAACATTTCTCCTCCACAAGATGTTGCAGCATAATGATTTGACCCTAGTTATTGGACATCTCGGTCATTTAAAGAAAAACCTCTTTGCAGTCAGACCAACAGGCCCCAGTCGGCAGCCTGTGGGACGCTGGGTGAGGGTGTAGCGCAACAGCGCAAACGAAAGTCACGCAAATATACCATTAGACCGCCATCGGCACTTGACGAGCGCAGCTCTTATCTCCTAAACGTCTCTTTATGTCATGCTGGAGTTGGGAAAACCTGCTGTCAAATGTTCAAACAAGTTCATATTACAGGCTTCTAAGCTGTAACGCCTAGGGGCGTAACCCAACTCTGGTCAGTATTGGTTACTGGTGTGAGGAAAACACAAGGATGAAAAGAACAGCGCAGTATCGTTTGAATGCGGATACTCCCTATGAAGGGACGCCAACTGAACTTGGCGTTACATGTAACCAGTACAACTTTAACAAATATAAAAAGTTTTATACATGCTCTCCCTCTTCATTAGGGGCAAGGGCATATATCTGCAAAACTGAATGTTTGAGACGTTCCCACTGAGTGGCTGAAACAGAGGTCATACAGAAGTGACCCCTCTACTGCATGTTCCTCAGTGCAGCACACTTTGCATGCTGGAACCTATTAGACATCATCATGCTCAATTTAATAGCCAGACTTAAAATATTATAAAATCCTAAAAAGACACAGGGAACATGTCAGAGCTAGGCCTACCCCTCAAACCGTGGTTGTCCTGAACTGGTTATGGATGTAGGCCTATATGTGCATAAGTGAACACGTCACAGGTGCCTTTTCAGGGGGGGGAATTGAGCTGTTCCTTTTTAAACTAACAGTCCATGTTAACCGGGGTCACACACTAGTGTCACAGAAAAGGTCCCTAGATTTAAAACAATTTTAGAAGCTTCCAGACATGTTGTCAAGTGCAGTTTAAGGCTTGATAAAGTTCTTCAATTTCCATGGTTAATGACTTTAGACAGGGTGGCCAGACGTGCCAGTTTTACCAGGACAGACCCAATTTTAGGGTAAGCATCCCGTCAAAATATAAAACAATACGTTCTGATTTTAAGCTGACTGTACAGTAAGTAAAGGAAGATGTTAGTTTGCACCCCCACTTAGAAACACAAGTAAGACATTCATTTGCACAGCCCCTCAACCCCCTCCACATAATGCAAGTGTCCTGATTTGGGACTTTGAAAATCTGGTCACCTACTTCACACAGTACACATCCAAGGTTAGGTTTTATTCTGTGCATGTCAATAAAATTTATAATCTAGAACCGTGACACAAAACATCCCTGAGAGCCCTGCAAACTATACAAACTTGTTAAAAATGTGTCCACACAATCACAGTACCAGTCTACATATAGAGAATCCTCAACGTACGAGCCAGTTACGTTCCAAGAGGCCATTAGTGAAGTGAATTGTTCGTACGTTGTATGAACACTTTACGTGTGATCCTACCAAACATTCCTACAGTGTGTTAGTTATATAATAAAGTTGTTTTAAAACACAAAAAAGTTTGCTGTCTTATCCTAAAAACACAAAAAGAACAAAAAAAAAAAGAAAAAAAAAAAAAAAGCATAAATTATGTTAATGAACTGTAAATAAATCACGATACATCTTAAAGCACTCCGATGTACGTGTTGAGTGAAGAAGGGGGATAAGATGAAGGATGCTACGGTGCTGCCTGGTGTATGTAGCGGCCAAACAAACACCATAATTGACTGGAGAGCTGCGCACGTAAAGATTTTTAGCTGCGGCTCCCCGTTTCCTCTCTCAAAACAAAAAAAAAAAAAAAAAAAAAAAAAAAAAAAAAAAAAAAAAATAACAGCGACATTTTTTCGTATATATGAAGTTTTGGGGTGGGTGTTTAACAAAGGTGAAGGATGCAGTTA
>JABJVR010005519.1:0-10000 GCA_025773905.1 Chitala chitala | reverse complement strand
GAATGTGAATTGAAAAAATACAAAAAGTACTCCAGTCATTACAGGTAACAGATCAATGTGATAGTTTATTCATAAATTTAAAACCATATATAACACTGTATAAATACTCTATACAATCTAAGTTCTTCTGTTATTTCAATGATATGAACAATAATAATTATAAAATAGCAAAAACAATTATGATTATATTAACCAGACTGTACAAAAATAAAGTTTAGATATTCTGTACAAAAAGTAACCTTCTTAGAAGGTATGGTGGATTTACTTATGAAGTAGTATGAACAGAAATGACTCCACAAACCTGTATCATCATACACTACACACATGCACACGCACACACACACACACACACCCGCTTCACACAGGCCATGTTATAACCAAACACAAACCACGGCACTGGCAGTTTATAGAGGGAAACTGGTTTGTTGTTTAGTTTTAGAATCCTGGGACTGAAAATGTAGGTCATGTGATCAGTACGACACAAAGACCACAAATGCAGATTTACCCAGAAAAAGGCCACACACATAATACAAACGGGACAAGCAGACCGACCACTGAACTGCAGCCAAGTAAACACAGTGGGACTTTTGAGCATTCTGCACAATTACAGAAACCTGCTTCTCTGACTCCTCCACACAACCACCTAAACAGAGCATGTTAAGAGGTTTCAGTAAGAGTCAACACAGTGTTGAAGCAAGGCATGTTTCCTGGTAATGTAAATATGATGAAACTGTTTATAGATAGCAATATGCATTGGTTTTGGCAGGATTACTGTGTTTGGGCTTCGGCAGGATTAGCAGGCTGTTTGACAGGGATGGATAGGACTGTTGTTCCTCTGAGTGAGGTTACATTGCACTACACTACACTACACTACACTTCAGTACACTAAACTACACTACTACACTACACTAAACTATACTACACTTCATTATACTACACTACAGCAGACAGATGCAGCACAGATCAGTACATCAGTACATATGGCAATATAGTAGGCTGAACTGCCTTCATCTTTTCCGGGGTTAACCTTGTTTCAGGAGATTATTACCTACAAAGTTTACCTAAAACCATTTCTATTTCTGTCCAGTCCAGCTTGGACAGAACACACACACACACACACACACACACACACACACACACACACACACAAAAGCATGTTTGTAACACCTAAAGCAGCATGCTTCAGCAGCGATGTGTCTGTTTTTCTTTCTCCTCGGAGCTCTTTGAATACCAACGTCTTTATGTGACTGCACCCCATCTCGAGTCTCGTCTACGTGTGACAGGTGACATAACGTTGCCACGGATACAGTCTGACAGCTATCTCTCCATTCCTCCGGAGACAGTAATGGCCATCTAACACTGATAAAATGTAAACATTCTTCTTAAAGGCTTATTGTTCCTTAAGGAACAGCTGGAATGTGTACGCCTGTGTGTAACACTCTAAGTTGTGATAATACATTTTTTGCGGTTTTTTTTATCGCATTGGAAGCCTGTTTCTTGACAGATGGGGGTCGTGTTTCTCAGGCTGATGCTGCTTTGGCTGTGAGAGACCACCGTTCTTTTAATGAGGGCTTCTAACAGGGGCTCTGGGTGCACAGGTCCAACAGGGGCCTGGGTCGCTCACTGTTGTCACAGTTATCATTAGGGAGCGTGCGGCCGTCGTGTCCTACGCAGCGCAGTGAACGCTTCCGGAATCCCCGCCCACAGGTTTTGGAACAGGGTGACCACTGCCCAAGCTGCCAGGCAGGACAGGGCTGTGGGGCGCACTGGCGCGATGACGCCGGGCGTAGCTCTTCAAGGCACTCGGATGAGGGGCGCTTGTGGGCATCCAGGCAGTCCACGTCCCGGTGCTGGACCCCAGAGCCGCAGGTCCGGGAGCAGGGGCCCCAGTCCCTCAGCACCCACTCGGCGCTCCCCGACTCTTGAATGGCGTTGATAGATGGCCGACGGCCCACTGGGCGCGGGGCGTAGTAAGTGTACTTGATGCGTGGGCGGGGTGAGTTGCCCACGGACAGCACGACCACGGTGAGCGGCTCAGGGAGGGGGGAGAAGCTGCGTATGCGCTCCAGGGACGCAGACGAGCCGCTGTAGCGCAGCAGTGCTCCCCGCAGTGAGACGTCCGTCTCTAGCGTCAGTAGCTTGTAATCGCCGTTCAGCAGGTAGGTGCCATCCTGGCGGCGGAGGGCCAGGTAGCTGCTGTCCTGGTTGGGCCCACCTGAAGCGCGTTGCTTGATGTCCACGTGCGTGGCTCCCGCAGGTATCACCACGACATCTTGGTAACCAGGTCTTAGTAACGAGAAAACAAGACAGGTCTGCTTTTAGGTTTTCAGATTTCAGCCCAATGGACATGACATATACACAAACAAACTCTCCTTACACAGAAATATACAGTGCTGCTTAGTTATTCTGGAGGTTCATGACCTCTGAACTTTGTGTTTATTCTTGAAGATCTGCAGGTGATATATGCATAGCAAACTTTGATGAGACAGCCATTTGCCATTTGGTTCAACACTGGTGTTGATTTCACCAAAACCCAATGTTACACTAGTGTAACATAAAAATAGATGACTTTGAGTAGTGGAAGCTCCATAAAATGGCGTATGAGTGAAAGTTGAATAGTTGTAACAGGTCCGAACAACACAATCCACACAAGCAAAGATTTTCAGAATCTCTAGTTCATCTGATGGGTTCTGCAGGGTTAAATTAAGGAGACTGAAAAGCCAGCTGTGACAGCTGCTCACCTGGTACGTTCCAGGGAACCCGACACCTTCTTGCATGTGCTTCCGTCCCCACCACAAACACCGCACTTATCGAACCGACGGTTTGAGCCGATAACCCGGTCGCATCCGGCCTTCACACACTGCCCTTGCACACACACTGACGTGGAGTCTGGGCTGCAGGGAGTTCCATCTGCCACCTAGGGGCAGCAGAGAGACTGCAGTTAGATTTCCGCCTAAAAGTATGTTGTGTTAACCAACTAAAGACAAATTAAGTAAGTTAAAATGCGACGATCCTTTTCACATCACCTTAGGCTTCAGGATGAAGAAGTAACCAGTGCCTTTGGCCCTGCAAACCAGCTTGCATCTGTCTTTTGGGGAGATGCCAGCATATTTGGGGACCCATTCCACACCGTCGCCTGATCCAAATGACATACTAGAGGAGATGTCGCTGTGAGCCAGGCACTGCTCTTCACGAAATGACAGACCTGCAGTGAATGAGGGTGAAGGATGGGTGAAGAAATCAGAAATCAGAAAGACACAGTCAGAAATCTTCAATAACAGATTGGCAAACACCTGTACTAACAGCCTTGTCCAGGTGACCACATAATTACTGACTGAAACAAAAGTCAGTACTGAGAAATGTTGTGACCAATGTCTTTCTATTTTTATAAACACTCAGCAGAGGACAGACACAGCCCACTGTGCTGACACCAAAATGTCAATGAAGTCCTATAGTTCAAAGCATTTCCAACCCAAACTGTCTGCATGCCAGGCAAGGGGCTTTAATCTACATAACTCCTCATAAACTTGTGCCTCCTGTTCTAACCACAGGTAATTATTAACTCAAGTCCCCTCTAATTTATACAGTGAGCTGAAGGCTTCCCAACACCCCGAGGTGTGAAAACACAAACAGAGTATCATGGTTTCCATGGGAGCCGCGGCAACTCTAGAAAGGCTCTTACCGTTAGTGTCAGGACACTGCTGCGTGTTGCAGGAGCGGTACTGGATTCTCTTGCCCTCGCAGTATTTACCGCCATTCTTGGGCAGGGGGTTGTCACAGTCCCTGAAGGAGTACTGCACCCCTCCTCCACAGGTACGTGAGCAATCTCCCCAAGGTCCCCATGTCCCCCAGCCTCCGTTCACAGGAGTCTGCCAAAGAGGAGGAGCACTGCTGTCAGCCAAGCGGCATGGGTGCAGCTCAATCACTAAGTGACTATCACCAAGTAACAATCCCTGTCTGTCATTGTCTTGTAAATGGAATGAACAACACACAACAGCTATTTAACAACGATCACTTAAAAAGGTCACAATGTGATATATGGTTGTCTGTGGTTGTAGAATGATAACCCACGTTTGGGTGGTGTAATGGCACTTGTTATGTAATAGTATCAATCAGTCAGTACAAGGAATAAGTGATTATTAACAGCGGGATGTTTAGACTCACCTGGTACTGTGCAGCCTGCTTCTTAGTCAGGCACTGTCCAGCAAGGCACCAGCTGTCTAGACCGCATGGCGTGCCGTCTGCCCAGGGGAAGTTCTTGGTCTGGCAGACCAGGAGCCCGCCAGGGGCCGTGACAGTGCACCAGAGGGCTGCGCAAGTGGTACTCAGGTCCGGGCAGTGCTGAGAGTCCTCCCCGAAAGTCAGTCGGCACTGTCGGTCTGCATCATACACAGAGCCAGGCAAAGCCTTGGGCAGCTGATGGGCCTTCTGAGGCTTATCCAATAGGCACTGGCCTAGGGGTCAGAGTTCAAAGGTCAGCATACATGCAAGTAAGACTATATGCCACCCAATCAAGTGATGATATTGGGAAATGAAAAAAGTACCACATCCTACACCACTGTTCACACACTAATGCTGAACTATATAATTGCACTGTGAGAGTGTTACTGTTGGTGCTAGCTTTTGTGTGTGTGTGTTTAACAGTGTTTAGGTGTTACCGTGGCCATTGTCCAGGAAGGAGGTGATCATAAGTGCACTGCAGGGGGACCAGGGCTGCAGCTGGTCCAGGTTAGACAGGGTCGATGCCATCATGTGGGTGCTCCATGTGGGTCCGTTCACACTGGCACACTGCTTGGCATCGTCGTGGGGCATATTCAACACATGACCTGTGGAGTGGAAACGCACGGTCAAAACAACGTAAGAGCTGCTGTAAACATAATAGGTTTATCAAATTATGCAATAAAATCCTGACCTACCAGATATAAGAATTATACAAACGGTTCCATTTTAATGCTTCAGTAACAGCTCTTATGGTGGATATGTAGAACTACACTTGCGTGCTTCTCTGTGCGTGAGCATGTAGTCCATACACATGCACGTATGCACACACGTGTATATAAACACGTGTTCTGACAGCGTTGCTGTCAGTCACCTTACCCAGCTCGTGTGCCACAGTGAAGGCCGCCTGCAGGCCGTCGTCTTCGATGATCGAACAGCTCCTTTCGGGGTCACACGCCGTGCCCACATCCGCCATGCCCAGCGTATCACAGGAGTGGGCACCACACAGGTTCTGTGAGGGCAGAGGGAGGGACATGCACAAAGTCAGCATCCGTTTCACACAGTGTGTATAACTGTGTCACTGTTCATTTGTATGCAGGTATATGAAGACCTCTGTGCAGAAAGTACTTAAGTGCCTTTTTGGGGGGGGGGGGTGATGAGTTGATGGCAAAATATACTCTGTATAATCTTTGGGAATTCAGTAATATAACCAACTCAAAAAATGGCACTTAAGTACTTTTTGCACTGAGGTCTTCATGTGCAAATCTGTGTGGACGTATGTGAGCGTGTGTGTTTCTGCACATGTGCATCTGTGTGCATTAGAGCTGCGGCGTTTGTCCTGGTTCCGCACCTCTCTGGTGAACAGCACGGCGGTGTCGAAGTGCTCTGGATGCCGGTCGCTGGGAGGATTGTGCTGCCTCTGCCACTGGCAGAAGTTGCGGAGTGTGAGGGCTGCATTGGAGGACACGTCTGGGCCGTGCTGCTTATCGTACACCACCAGCAGCTTCACCACGGCCAGCGTCACGGGGTTGTGGATGGTGGGGTGGCGATACAGGTGGGCCGCCACTGCCATGATGGTCAGCAGGTACGGCTTGAGCCCCGCCCCGTGGAAATCCACCATGGTCTGGTCCGCCACCAGCAGCGTCTCCACATACCGAGGGGCGGAGACGAAACGGCGAGAGCGGCGAGGGGCTGGATAGGAGAAAGGAACAGAAAAGCTCAACAGCTGGTTAGATAGCCCATTTAGGTAATCAGATTTTTGAAGAAGTCTATGTCAGACTGTTCAAGGACAGTGTGTCCATTCACACAAATGCAAATTTTAGGACATAGTTTAAAACATCAACCCTTAAGTTAAGAGAAAATTGCATTAATTCATTCTGTAATTTTTAACATGAGATCACAGAATACCTATGGTAACGTGTTTTTTATGATGTCACGCCGACGTATCTCCGCCTCCGTAAACCTGGCTACATTCCTTAATCTGAACTCCAGAAAATAAGAGGACAGCCAAGGACTTCACTGAAGAAAATGATGTCCTTATCCAGCGGTTCTAAACCAAAGCAAGGCACTGTACCAGGCGGCGATCGTGCACGTGTTAAATTTGTTCTCCCCACGAGCGTCCCTCTTCTCTCCCCTCCCCTTTCAGTGACAGAGCGCAAACTTTTTAACCCTCTGTGACCCAAAACCCCAAAATAGATCGGACTGCACACATTTTGCGGCTTAAAAAGAATAACACTGTATGCACAAAACTAGCCAGGTGATTTAGAATTCACGTTGTATTTTCATTCTAACGTGTAAAAATAGTTTGATATAACATTTCCATTTTTCCATTATGACCGCAGAACCTCGCCAACTGTCAAACATATGGTTTAAGTCTCGTTGTGTAAAGTGCAATATCAGAGATGGATCCATGAGGGATGTATTGGGTATAAGGGAATGGGCAATATATATATATATATATATATATATATATATATATATATATTTGTAAATTTTTGTTATTGTTTTTATGAATATGTGTTAAATGAAGGTCCATGAAGATCAATGTAATTTCCATGTATGTGGATCAACAAACTGTACGTCTAATTCATATTTCACGCATCACTAATGCGACTAACAAACTTAAGTGATCAATCGGCCACCCGCCCATCCTTACACTAAAAGAGAAAACAAGAGAACGTTTGTTTTACTGCAATCGCCGCATTTGAAAAACACTTAATGAGCAAATAATCAATGAATGAACGATCCCTATGATAGTTCAACGACCCCTATGATAGAATTTCTATTCTGTCAATGTGCAAAACATGAAAGAACAAACAACGTTTCCAACTCTATAATGAGTTTGTTTACAGAATCTATTTAACAATAATGGTCAGTATTTCCTTAACGTGTGCACAAAAAGCAGAAATACCTGACTGATAAGGGGCCGCATCCTTCACAATCGCAGCATTGTCGCGGATCTCAGGTGTCCTCTCTTCCTCTTCGCTAACTCCGCACTTGGAGCCGCCTTCTTCTTCTCGCAGCTTGCGACTCCTGCTGCGTATGATGTGCACACTGCGCTCAGAGTCTGCGGCATCTGTCGCGTTGCCGGGCTCAATGAAATACTCTTCGCTGTTGAAGTAAAAGCCGCCCCTTAGCCCGTGGCACACGTTGAGTGCGGCTGCAGAGTTGGCTTTCTCCTTCACAGTGCCCGAAAAGAAGCAGTGAGATACTGGTGTGCTGTCCGGCTCAAAATCCGGGCTTCCAGGTTGTCCAACCATTTGGAAAACGAACCCGGGCGCCAGGAAGGTCTGGTCCGGCTCCAAGTCTAATACTATCCTTTCCCCAAAAGCGTCCAGTCGGTAGATCCGTTTCTCCGCAATCTTCTCCCTCTCTTCGACGCTAAGAGTCCGCCACTGGTTGCCCATTGCCTGGACCGGGTCGAGCCTGACCGGCACCACTGTACTTTCCTTCCACACGCCATGTGCCGTTTTTACCCACAAAACCGCGAGCAAACCCAGCATTGCGCAGAAAAAACGCCCCATGCTTTCCACAAATTCTTCTAGACAGAAAGAATATTTGAAAAAGAAGTATTTTCTTCAAAAAGACAATAAAAATCCTTACGAATGAGTTCTTAACTCTTTTCAAAGAAACAGGTACCGATATTAAAAATGTCGAGCTGTAATATAAAAGATTTCAAATTAACTCACAGTGGACATGTGTTAGATGTAAAGTCTGCATATCACCAGCAGCTTAAGTGCGTCTATAATAGCAGAATAACTTAGTGCGCCTGCAGTCTAAGACTACAAGGAAACTTTGTTTCACGACAGAAGTGGAAATCCCGCTCCAGTCCTACGCGAACTCAGCATCTGTGTTTGCCTTTCCCAGTGATTTCAGGAGTTTTCCGACCCACTCACACAGTCTCCTCTTTGCTGGTTGCTTTAAAGTGTGCTTAGACCCCGGCTTCATATATACCCCTCAAAGTGGGACCACCCCTTCCTAAAGCCCCTTTGATCTAAACGCGTGCGCAACGAAAACGCAGCAGAGCTTTGGATCACGGGCACGACAATCAATCACACTTTTGGCTGACAAAACATCTTTTTCTGTCCAGATAGACGATATGTAGTCTTTGCCACCCCTCGGTTTAATCCGTTTATGTGTCTACAGACCAGAAACAAAACCAACTTGTTCTGTGTCTCTTATCACGCGACATGATGCTAGTGAATATATGACATTACTTTTGATTTACAATTAAATGCTTTTACGCTACACTTGACGAAAAGTTTATTAGTATGTGGGTTGAAACTGATGAATAAACTGATGAATAAATGAGCCCAGAGTCCACATCACGTTTCGCTATCCCGACCACTCACTAACGAAGAATAACTGCACACAGTAAAAGAGCAGCGAGTACACCACTTAAGGTGGAGCAGTTCTCCCAATGTCCATTTCTTCCTTGCATGTTTCCCTGAAAACCCTCTGCTCTTTCTCATCTGTCCGATTTCTGTCTTCCGATAGATTATTTTACATTGACACTTTCTGAGACATACGTGTATTTTAGCCAGTTTTCTATAAAATCATTGTAAAGCAAATTCCAGTAGATATTCCAGTCATTACATTGCCTACTCATGCATATGCCTGTTCATCCGTGAGTTAAGGCAACTATTAAAACTATTAAAAGAGGAATAGTTATAAGACGGAAAAAAATCGCAAACTATTCTTCACATTTACATTATAACTTAGTTACACCCAGTGATACTTACAGAATAAATTTTTAACTTTTAGTAAATTTTAATTAATGTTAAAACCGTCCATATTCAGGTCCCCCCCCCAAAAAATATCTTCTGAACGTGCTATTTTCTCAATTTATGTTGGTTAGTTCAACATCAGACAGTATCTTGCTACCTTAAGAAGCCGCAGCACATATTGCTATCAACTAATTACATCATATACCCACTAGATGGCAGACTCGACACACACATTACTGTGTATCGTTGGAGAACTTCGAAAGAACATGTCAGAGCAAGCACAACCAAGCACGTAAAATGCGAATCCCTAATCAATCAATGAAAAAGATAAAACATTTTAGGCACAATTATTTATTCATTTGTTTTATGTGTAGTTTAATTTCAAAGAAGCGCCAACTTTCACCCACTGTTGTCTGCAGCATATATACAGTTAATGCAAAATAATACAATGAAATGTGTTTTGTCCCTCTGCACGACTGGCAATCCTAATTAGAAAAATTTGGCAGTTGCATATTATATCTGACCGCGGCCCTGCACAAGATAAACAGTATGGAAAATTAACGAACGAATGTATGAATCTTATACTTGAACAGTTCAGAGTACCACAGTTTTTTTTGTCTTTGACAATATTATTATCCGCCACCATATAATTTGATGGCTATAGTAGTGTGCATTTTAAAACAATTCCTATCACTTGTCTTCCTCTTGTGAGCGTGTGTGAATGGGAAACGTCTGTCTGTATCATCTGTTCCAGGGTTGTCAAAACACGGTCCTGTACGGCTGCAGTGGGTGCAGGTTTTTCTCCCAACCAATTCGTTCATTTTTAATTTTCCCATTATCTTAATTAAATATCAATTACCGGTACATTCTTGATTCTCTTCATTCTTCCCGATCATTTCCACCTGTCTGCACTTAGTTCTCTTAATCGATTGACATACAAAAAGAGTTATAAAGAAGAAAGACACAGTAATTGTAAAAAAGTCCATCCATCCATCCATCCATCCATCCATTATCTTAACCGCTTATTCCTGGTGAGGGTCGCGGGGAAACCTGGA
>JABJVR010005518.1:0-13448 GCA_025773905.1 Chitala chitala | reverse complement strand
TCTCTCTCTCTCTCTCTCTCTCTCTCTCTCTCTCTCTCTCTCTCTCTCTCTCTCTCTCTCTCTCTCTCTCTCTCCGTGGCTTACTTTGCATTTCCTCTTGTAAATTGATCCCACCTTTAATGGTTAAAATTCCCCCCCCCAATCTTGATGCTTCCTGAAAACACAAGCTATGACCCCCTGAGAGCACACCATATACACTGGAACCTTGAATTGCGAGTAATTTGGTTTGAGTGCTTTGCAAGATGAGCAAAATTTTAAAATAAAGTTTAACTTGGTTTACGAGCAAGACCAGCATTTTCACATCAAGTATGATGTTTTTATATCCTATCATACTTCAAATGAGATTATGGAGGTGTGAACCATGTGGGATACAGTACAAATTTTTGTAGAAAAGCACCACCCAAATAAGGCTGTAGCACCGTGAACGGCGAATCTGTTTAATGACAATCCAATGTCACATTTTCGTGAAATCCTCCAACGGAGGCAAAAGTGAGTGTCATTGGATAGATTAGTGTTAAATACAAACAAAACGAAAGATATTCTAGTGAGTCAAAAGATGACAGTGAATCCAAAAAGCGTAAATGAAGTGAAACCGGTGGTGAAAATTGTTCAAGAGAAAGAACTCCCGAGATTCTCCTTCCAAGCAATAACCCTCCTCCTCCTCCTCTCCTCCCTCTCGTCTCCCTCATGCCAGCAACGACTCTTTTCAAAGATAAAGTGCAGTTTAATTTGTTTCATTTTCACTTTATACTGTGTATTAATCATTGTCGTTTGTTTCTGATATTAGGGACAATAATTTGTCCATAAAAAATCATTAAAAATAATTTTTATATGAATATTTTTTGGTGTGTGGAATGGATCATCCGACTTTACATTATTTCCATATAGGATTATTCACTTTGATATGAGCGTTTTAAATTATGAGCACTGTTGCAGAACAAATTATGCTCGCAATCCAAGGTTCCACTGTAATCTGTTAGTTCTTGTAGAAGAAACAAGTACTGCTATGATAGAGACCACTCAGTTGTCAGGCCAAGAGTCTGATAAGAGCACAAGTGAGGGTGATGGGTGCTTAGCTCAGTGGGCTAATCTGCTTGTCCAAAACCTCTGAGCAGGATATGGATTCAAACCCCGGCAAGATACTCCCAGTTATGTTTTATCTACTGCTTAATGCAGACAGCTCTTCCAGCTCTTCCCTTGTTAGCATTTCATGGGGTATTGTGTATTGCTGAACCTCAAGTATTCTGTGGTGCCTTTTTAAAGGCCCTTGTTTCTCCACAGACCAAAGCACTTCAACTAATTTCATTAATATTCTCTCAGTATAGTTCTTTTAGTGACAGATTCAAACATGCGCATGGACTGCTGTGGTCATTCGCTAGAAAGAGGATCAAAGCAAACCAATTATTATTATATCCCTCCAAACATGCAATCAATGTTACTCCTCCAGCCATCAGGAGCTACAGAGAAACAAGCAATTTACTGTGCTTCGGCAATTCTCTTGCAACATCGTACTTATTGTCCCCTCTTTTTCTTTCAAGACAAGTTTGAAGTCACCCGATACAACCTGGACCTTTAGAGACAGAGAAGCCTGAGTCAATACTCTTCTGACAAAAAGACAGCTGGAATAAAAAGAGCATAATGAAATATTGAAATACAACTACAACTTACAATTATGCCTTTTCAGAAGTTGGAAGCTGTAACGCTCTGATGAACATGTAGGCACAGAGGCAAAAACTGAGTCTACTATTCAAAAGGTTTTAATACTAAAAACAGAGGATACAGGGTAAACAAGACAAAATGCAGTGGGACCAGCCAGACCCAATCACTAGCTAACTCAACATACAGTCTACAACAGCTAGCAAAGAAATGAGACACAGTGAGGGGTATAAAAAGAGACTAAGGATGAAACAAGACACAGCTGAGAGCACTGATGAAATTAACAAGGGGAGAACAAAATTAGGGAGCACATGGAAAGGAGGTGACCTCTGGTGGATGCAAGGGAAATGACAGGTACAGGATGTTACAGAAGTGGCTTTAATTTGGCACACAAAAGGTCAGAAATGTTGTGGACACAGTTGGGTTTTAATAAACTTGCTGTACTAAAAGCCTAAAAACAGAATGTACTAAAAAAAAAAGAATGCTTACTCCTTTGTACATTGTTTGTTGATTGATTTATTTCTATGGGACAATGCACATTAATCAACACAACAATGTTAACATCAGTGTAAATGTACCAGGATTAATTTAACAGTTAATTTGCACCCGTAGTCCCAACCCACATAAAAATTAGTTATACAAACATTTACCAACACAAATTAGTCAAACAAAATCACTACAAACAAGTTAATTCAGCAAAATGCAAGATTACTAATGTAAACATGTAGATTCTAACCATATTTTAAATTAAATTTTTTAAGTGCTCTTCATCACGCAGGATCATTATTTACATAGGTACAGTATTCAAAAGGGCTTCTGCTCTCACAGAAAAGGCTGATTGTACAAGTTTGCACTTTTTGAATGGACAAACATGGTCTCCTTTTGGAGTCTCCATTGGTGTCCTGAGCGTCTCTGAGTTTAACAAAGGGGCTCAAAGGAGGAGGTGCCAGCTCATGAAGAATAATAAAAATTAGACACATTTTGTATACTGGTTAAAAAAAAAAACTTTCCATATATTATGTAATTGAAGTCCCTGAATGATATGACAACAGCGAAAGTAATTAGGTTTATTATACAGTATCTTACATATGTGTTTATAGAGTAAATGTATTGGATTTAATGTGGAGTATCCTGTTTGTGTCCAACTTCTAAGACAATAGCTCAAGTGTGACAGGATAATTGCATGCATATGTAATTTTGCAGCATGCAGTGGAAGGTAAGGTCTAATAAGTATAAAATGTGACAAGAAAAGCTTAACAACTTTAATAACCATTTTAATGTGTTTCTTAAAGGTCAGAGTTGAGTCTAAATCAATTTCAAAATATTCGAAACGATCAACAATTAAAAGTTTTTCTATTACATCAGGTTGACAAGGGTCAGCATTTTTAGAGATGTACATACAAACTGTTTTATTAGTGTTTAGATGAACCATTCAGAGATACATGACACAGCATCTGTTATTTTTACACCAGCAAGCTAAAAGCATATCATTTACATAAATAATAAACAGTAAAGGTACTAATATGGATCCTTGAGGGACCCCAAAGTTATACTTTAAAGTTTCAGATAATACATCTCCTAAGCAGACTCTGACTGCAGTTATGCAAATAATTTTTTCACTGTTTTGCATTAAATATTTAAAGCAGACAATTTAAACAGCAAAAACTCACAGCTAGTAAAATCAAAAGCCTTTATTAAATCTAAAAATACTGCCCCATTAACACCACCATTATCTAACTTTGGCTTAAAACATTCCAAAAGATAGCAGCTTGCTTTGTCAGTAGAGTGATTTTTCCTAAACCTAAATTGTAAAGTATGAAAAAATGTCTGTCAGTCAGTCAGTCAGTCAGTCATTTTTACACTGTAGTTTACTTTTAACTGTTCCTTTAAAGCATGTGGTGATGTTATTGACAGCTGTGAGCAATGTTTGATGACCAGAATGAACATCATCACTTGATAGCAAATTGGACTAATCAATGTGACTAATGGCAGAACTATAATTATACTGCTCACTGTTAACAGTAACTTTGTAATGTTCTTCAATTAAAATATGGCTATTAAATATTTTTCTTTTGACTTTTCTTTCCACAGAAGTTCCACTATGATCAGACAAACCAGCTAAATATATAATTTAAAAATACGATTAGTAAAAAGCCAAATCTATTTGAGTTGGAGAGGTTGGAATTATAGCTGGTCCCTCAATTACCTGACTCATATTATGGTGAGCTGTAATATTGATTAGGTCCTCCTGTAAATTTTGTTCCCTCGGTTTATGTTAAAGTTACCCACAAGACCCATGACATGGTAGTTATCACTTCTCTAAAATCACATTTTTTAAGAATGATATGCAAATATTAACAAAAACATGCTATCAGAAAATACAGGGCTATTATAATAAAGGTCATATTTTGGAGACATGACAACATTGAGACCCATTCACTCAAAGTCATTGGGCTGCTTCCCCTGAATGACATTACACTTAAAACGGTGTTTATCGTAAATCAATGTCCTCCCACTATGTCACCTCTCCTGTCCCTCATGAACAAATTGTAACCAGGGTTATTAAAGGACATAAATGGAATTGACTCTTTGAATTATGTCTCAGAAAAACACAAATCAAAATCAGAATATGCATCCTTAACTGCTCCAAATGTGCCTTCTTAGAAACAATACTTTTAATATTTAAAAGGTCCCACAATATGCCTTCTGGCTTGCAGAGTGGATCCCATAACACTTTAGTTTTGTTAACAGTTTTAAGATTTTTCGTCTGCCTTTGTTTTTTAAAGACTGTATAATAGAGGAAATCTTATCAACAAATCATGTGTCTGTTTAAAATCATCAACCAGGATTTTTTTTACTCAAGAGCTTGTAAAAACTCTAAAAATAAGAAAGGTAGAGCATTTCTTAAAGACCAGAAATATCAAAATAGTTACTTAAGATTTGTGTGCTGGGGAGTTGGTAATCTGCTTGGCATACTTCAAATAGGCTATCTGCTCTCTTTGTCTAACCTTCTTCTTGGCTGGTGTAAATTACACACAGTTGAAAAGAACAGCATCTTAATTTACAAAAATCTGAGTGCCTATGAGGTTCCTTACTGTTTTCAAAACAGCAAGCTTGTCCTTAAACCTGAGAAATATTACTATTATTGGCCTTGGTTTCTTTTCATTGCCATGAAATTTCCCAGATCTGTGTGCTCACTCTATCTGCTGTTGGTCTAATTTCAAATTTTTAGAAAAAAAAATTCTTCTGAGTCAAACCACTTCTATCATCAGATTCAGGGATTCCTTAAAAGATCAAATTGTTGTGACAAGTCTGGATCTCCAAGTAATCCAATTTTCCATTTGTGGTTTTGAGGCCTGAACTAATTGTTGTAATGTTCTTACTCAGTTCCTTGCATTGGATTGCAAATATCTCATAGTATAATTTCAAATCATGCACCACCCTTTGGGTGTACTGTAGACTAGATCTGAGGTCACACACTTGCTTCAAAACATCAACCATCCTTTTGTTAAAGCTGTGAGCATTTGAACAAAACTTTCAGGATTATTTTCTTGTTGCTGGAGTAAATCCTCATAAAGTACATTTTGTTTTTCCATCAGGGCACACACCTGTGCAGCTGTCAGGAGGTCCCCATCCATTTCTTCTGCTTTGGGTGGCACAAGTGTCAACTCGAATGTAAAGCAGTTACGGATAGTGTAGGCCTCAAAAAGCCATCCTTATCTTCAAATAAATATTGTCTTCAGGCAAATTTTAATCCAGGTGTAAATGGTGATTTTATACACCAGGCTAATACAATTAAACAGCACAATACTTTACTGACAAACTGAACAGAGTATTGTAAAGGATTGCAGTGATATAACTTAGATAGTTTGTAGGCTGGAACAGCAGGGGAACACAGTGGTAACTATCCTGCAGGTTTGGAGTCTGCTCAGAAGAGGATTTTATGATGGTGGCAGTCTAATGAACTCCTGCCACATGACGTTGGCACACCATGTGGTCACCTGAGCCTTTGGCAAAGAACAAGATGCCAAATATTCCTGCTGCTGATAGAGTGTCAGGTTCAAGGGCCTGTTCTAATATTGTTTTTTGGCCCCATGCCATAGTTGGTTTACTTAATTCATACATACCGTGACTGGATCCTGAGAGGTCTAATTGGTATGCTGCGGACATGGGAAACAACAGTAAGACAATGTCCCTTGCAATGTGAGTACACATGCATATAATGTTTTAAGATTAAAAGAAAAAAAAGGAGTAGTTGAAATTGCTGCTTTTAATTTCTTGAGTGCATGTTTTGAATTTAAGGTAATGAATCACTTATATAACAGCAAAAAATTTAAAAAGAGAAGAGTAATTTTTAAACTGTTTCAATTATTTGCTTTTCTCTGATGGCACCAAGCTCTGAGATGCACTGTGGATTTCCTGGGGACAAGAGGAGAGAGGACAAAGCTGCAGCACATGTAATATGACAACAAGTACAATAGTATGAACCCTGGGCAGCAGGACATGCCCCCTCCCTAAATCTGTGCTCCTGTGTCCTAAGTGATGTCCCGATTTTTCCCAGAACACAGCTAAGGCTGCAGGCTAACTGTTAGCATGCTAATAAGATTGATGACCTTTGATGAAGTAAAAGCCTGCTTTCAAACATAACTGATACATATGAATGTGAAACCTGCTGTTACGTCATAATCTTTGCCAATTTTTTTTTTTTTTACTGAAACACAATTACCTGTTAGTGGACAATTATCTGAGTTGTAATTAATCAAAACATTGATTTCATGCTTTACACATTGATATTGTACTATACTGTCCTGTTAAAACCAGTGAAGGTGTGACAACTGCAAAATTATAGCTATAAAAATTATAAATTACAAGTAATCATACATTTAAAGTACTTCCAGGCATCTCTGAAACAGCATGTTCTACTTGCATTGCTATGACAAGTGTTAATTACGCAGAACCTTTACACTACTAGTACAATATTTATTGTCCAGTGCCCTCGTGGAAGCTAGCTGTTCTGAGTGAACTCTGGTAATCAGTAAACGTTTTGCCTTCATGTTTTGAAATGCTGGCAGAGCTTTGACTCAGTACCAGAATTAGCTTGGAGTGTTTCAAGAGTCCCAAAGGAGACACACTCTTTGAGCCTTTTCTCTTTTGCCTTTTTTCTTCTCCCTTTAAGTGTCTGTTTAACTGCAAAGCTACTTTTTAATTTCAAAACCTAATAATGTTTTTTTCTGGAGCTATTTGCTTATCTCAGGAAAAAAAAGAATTAATCCAGCAAAACAATAAATTGGGTAGGAAGGAATTTAGACATTACCTGGTGCTCTGAGCTGCCTGAAACACACTTTAACCACATTGTTATATATATGGTAGAATATGTGCACAAACAGATCTTTGGCTACTGCACACTTGCATTGTAAAAACTGTACTAAAGTCAGTTACTGCAGCACTTCTTTATATATTGTAATTCTTAAATTTCCACACACAGACCAAATTTTCTGCTTCTCCAGCCCTGCTAGGCTATTTAAGACAAACACTTTCACACAGATTTTGTGTCATAAACATGCATCTTGCTGCAGGCATGGTTTTGTCTCCAAACTGCTGAATTGTGCTGAACCTGGTAACAGCAGCCAGAAGTCAGACAACATTCATGTCAGCGCACACTGGCTTTCTGATCGAACTATGAGGCACTTCCTGTTTTGGTTTGTTTTGTCTTCACGTTGTTGGGTCAAATTAATCTGAGATGAAAGGGATCCGTTTGAGCAGAATGCTTAACTTTCTATTCTACATGCTTTCAATACACATGTTTTAGTGAGGCAGCGTGTACACTTGCTTGGTTACTATTGTTCAGACTTCAAAATTCAGTATTTTGATATTATTCCTTTGACCTTAGGACCTGCAATGCTGACATACCAAAGATTATCTAAAAATCGATAACATACCCAATTATCTTTAATAGGTATCTAATTCTTTCTCCTTTAACATTCATTAAGTCTTCTGATTGAGACTGTTTTGCTAAACAATAAGGGTCAAAAGTCTCACTTGTCAATACTGTCATATTACATATATAAATGCAACTAATACTGACATTTAGTCATAATACTGTGATCCAGGCTTTCAATTTTCTACTTTTAACATATTATGGTTGTATATGTACTGTAAGATTATCATCACATTATGTTTGTATATAAAAGTGATTTTACTTAATGGAGCTGAGTAATGTATATACAATGCTCCACAAAGATGATATTAGTTGATATAACCACATATAAATAAATGTGAAGTTTTTTGTGCTTCTTCTCCACTGCCTTCTGAATTAAACTTTAGGTGTTTGTTTGTTTTTGTATACTTTTCTGTTACGTACCTTGGAACACTGTTTTGAAAGACACTATATAGACATAAATTTAATCAAATTCAATTTTAATCATGTTGCTTTGAATGCTTACTCTTCCTTTTAGAACCTGAACAGTGGCAGTTTCAGTGCATTCTACTGCCACACCACTCATCTTTTGGAGCACGGTGCTCATCAAAACAACTCTAATGATAGTGTACCTCAAATGTAATTCTGTCCAAGTTTGAGTGACAGCTCTTCCCACAGCTCCTGCCAGAGGTTAGAAAGGGAGGGAGGATCGCAACGGCTCCCGAAATTCCCCCAGCTATCATTAAGAGGCCTGTGAATCACCTGAGCCATGTTTTGGAGATGAAGTGGAAAACGAGGAAGAAAGTCTTTGCCAGGTTGTCATGCTGTCATGTTGCTGTCATGGTAACAGGGAGGGAGACCGCACCCTCACATTGACCACAGGTGACATGTCACATGGGGGAGACCAGCCATTGTGTCTGGTGAGGAAATCTCAGCCAGCAGAGATACAGTCTCCCCACCCCGCCTCAGCAGCAGTGCTGATTTCTTGTGTCTGTCCTGCTGGGCTTGATGGCTTGATGGTCTGAGGTGTCTTTAAAACACATAGACAGGTGTCTCCTGGGATGTTGTGATGCAACAAACAGCTTGTGAGTGGTAAATGTCTTGGCACACAAAAGAAAGTGGCAA
This sequence comes from Chitala chitala, assembly GCA_025773905.1. Taxonomy (NCBI): domain Eukaryota; kingdom Metazoa; phylum Chordata; class Actinopteri; order Osteoglossiformes; family Notopteridae; genus Chitala; species Chitala chitala. The sequence goes on along the minus strand of JABJVR010005518.1, from coordinate 4,750 downwards.
ATTCATTTATATGAGAAATGGGTATTAACCTATTTCATGTAAGATTAATGGTCATTTAAATTAAAAATAAAGTATTCGTAAGGGTGTCAAATGCATTCATGATGAATTCAGAATGTAGCTAAAAACAGTAGAAACTTTAAAACAAAGCCACTGTTTTATGTGAGTCTGTGTGTCATGATTAACATGGACAGGATACATTGAAGCAAGGAAGTCTATGTGCACAGAGTGGTTAGTGAAGTAAACCCAGAACAAAATGCAAAAAAGATGCTATACCAAATTCTAAAATGACAAAGGCAACAAAGACATAGGGCTCAGTGTAAGAGCCATATGTATTTAACTTCCTGTCCAGTAGGGAGCACTGCTTTTGTTTTGTATAACTGTGCCCTATTGGGTAATGGAGGTGGTTTTGTAATGGGGAAACACGGTTTTTGAGTGTGCTACAGGGTAACATGCCAAGAGGAAACTGTGAAACTTGGAAACGTTTGTGTGATGTTTTTGGAACACATATTTTCATGCTTGGGACAATTTTTGCAACAAGAAATTGACTTTAAAAGTTTATCCATGGAAAGAAATAAAAGAACTGTTTGCATATTACTGGCATAGACTCTGTTAGAACGCGTTAAAACTGGTTCACTCCTGTTACCAACTGCAACGGCTGCTGGAAAGGCCGTACACTCAGAAAGGCACAGAAGAACTAAGAAGAAGCACAAAGCGAAACTACAAAACACAGAGCAATCAGTGGAGAAGACCAAACATGACTTCAACACCAGGGGTCCATTGCAATGAGCCAAATTTTTCAGATAACCAACTAATTCATTGCAATCCCAATAGGTTAGTTGGAAAAACATCACTATGGTTCACACTTAGATCAGTGCAGGCTGTATACATTGTCTGTACAATGCTAGAGACACTGAAAATGTTGGTAAAGCACCTGGTGAAGGGGGGAGTACTTCCATGATATGTAGTATAGCTACGTGCTATGGTTAACACCCCTATTTTCACAGCATTCAGAGTAATGAAAGACCTCTATTTTCAGGTCGAAACACAAAAAGACCCCCTGCGTTGATCACTATAGTATATTAGAATATATAATTTTGTTATCTCTGTTTAAGATATTAATATTATAGACATTATTATTGTAGATTAATAAACAGTCATGAAATGTGTAATTATATAAGTATGTTTTTCCACAAGAAAAACTATGTTGTACTGGTTCAGAATCATCCCACAATATGAATATTCAGATTACTGAAAGACCCCAGTTTTTATGTGATAATGGGTATCATAAGACCCCCAAGTGACTAGTGACTTAGTCACACCCCCACCAAGTTCATGTGCCAGTGCCCCACCATGGCAACACAACAGCATACAGAAAAATGTGCCTGCCAACTTTTGTTAAATTCCCAGGACACAAGTCAGTCAGAACCATCAAACAGGAATTCCACAGAATTGCAGGTTGATAAATGTTGTGTGTGATTTTGTGTTGTGTATGCCCAAGAGGGGCTGGACAACCAGTCAACCTTGGGCCCCCAGAGATCTTTTTTCTCCACACTTCAGTAAAAACTGCATACTGTATAGCATGATTAAATTTTTTCACTTTGTTGCTATTCAAATGGTGGGTCATAATATCCTTTTCTGTCACATTCAGCGAAGAAAGTTTAAGTTTCAAATGTGATGAAAAAAATGATCAAAGCAGGCATTACCTAATGCAGTGATTCCCAACCACTGTTGCCATGGCACATTAGTGTGCCGTGAGAGATCATTGGGTGGACTGTGGGAAATTATCCAGTCCAATTATTCAATGATCATTATATTTAATTTTTGTGACATTTTTGTTTGGTGGTGTGCTGTGGGATTTTTCTAATGTAAAATATGTGCCTTGGCTCAAGAAAGGTTGGGAAACACTGACCTAATGGATGCACCAATAAATGAGAAATATCAATACCATGGGTTATATTTAAATCTTAAGTATGCCCATGTATGTGTGTGTATAATTTGTCTTCTTCAGTCCTTTAATGGTCAGTGCAAAATGTTCAAAAATGTCTTCTCTGCCTGGTACCAGGTACACTGACATATTAAAGAAATGTAGTTCACACTTTTGGTTTAATTAAACCTAAAGTCAAACTATGATATAAGATTTGTTAAACCGTCTTTCTGGTGCGAGCCCTGGGTAACACTACAGTGAAACACCACCTCTAATACAGGACCAAAGAGGAACCAGATAATCTGGACAAAATCTAGACAGAAACCAATGAAGAAACAAAGACACAAAGTAATGAGAGAACATGGGGCGTGGCCACACAAGACAGACCTCCAGGCAAACTATGACACTGTGCATGCAGAACATGTATTTATAATGTGAGGAGTTGTCTACTTTCACAGTTTTTCTTGCTTGCTCTAACATTTTTCTTTCTGCTTTAACTGGGTAGGGCTTCTGTGTGACTCCACAGTCAAAAACTCAGCCTTTAAATACACAGCCTTTCTAACTTGACTCAGCCAATAAGAGATATTAGCAAGTCATTATAATCTATTCATGACCTTCTGAGTCAGTGCAGCAGACTGAAAATGTACCCAGAGTGTCAGACTATATAAATTAATAAAATATTTTGAACATTTTGTCTGCTTTGTGGAAGTGCTGCTGTAGATGTGACTGTGGAATGTATTGTGCTCCAATGGGCAGCCCACAGCCATAACTGCTTTTGTACTCATGACAGAGGGGTGACTTTCCGATCACAAACGGCACAATAAATCTGGAGAATATGCTGTCAGTCAGGGAGTTGCAAGAAAGAGAACAGAATAAAATATCAAGTTATAATGGGATCACTGGAAATTTTTATGGTTTGTGGCCATTTGTTTTTTTTTTTTTTTTGGAGAGAAATGCATTGGTTTTGGAACATCTGGTTTGAATCCTCCTAGTGTTGTTTTTCAGACCTGATTAATAACAGGACTGATTATGAAATGGAGTATTGTAAAACACTACTTTCCAAACATGGTCATTTACTAAGCCTGGACGTGGATCACTACCTTATGGATAGTTTAGAAAGATGTTCAAAGTACAAAATAGATTATACTTTCTATTCAGATGGAAATTAACAATTAAGAGGGGAAATTAATCCTCTTCAAAATCATGGAAGGGGAAAACAATGAAGCGCAAAAAAAGACAGGAAATGCAAGGATATTGACCTCTAAAGACAGTAGGAGCAAGTCAACCAAAGAAGAAGCTTATAAATTCCAGGACAGAGCCAATCCCTTTCATACATGCATTTTTCACAGTCTGTCAAAGTCCTGCACAGTTATAAGATCACTGCGTGCATTCTGTGATCACACAGCTACATTTGTGTTCATTTATTACCCAATGTAACTTTCAGGTTATAAACATTCAGAAGCAGTAATTTGCATCAACAATCTCTGCTTTTCATCAAGGGTCATGCTGGCAATTTCAATAGGGAGAGGGGAGGGTGGTGGCAAAATCAAGTGCCTTGACTTTTGTCCCAGCAGAACAGGTGATCTGCATGGGCCAGTCTCACTCCTGCAATGCCTGGCGAGGGCTCAGTTGACCAGTGTGCTGCAGTGCCATTCTGGGGGCTCCCAAAAGGCCATAGTTAAGGCTTAGAGCTGAGTCCTTGAGAGCTGCTAGGCTGGCACACCCGAGTGGCTAATTACTAACTATATTGCTCATGACCAAGCATTGAAGAGTGAAATGCTGCCATTTGAATAAACCATGCCTTTGGGCAACGATACCCTGAAAGTCAAGGGGTTCATACTTGGTGATATTTTTTGATTTGATACATGGGTTGTATTTTACTGTCAGTTTTACCTGTTCTAAATGTGTCATGGCAACTGCAGTGGGTATGAGTGGGTATTTATGTAAATCATATTTAACTACCTTCTCTCAAGGGTATGCAGTCTTCTGGGGCTGTGTAAGCATGGTATATTACCTCTGTGTATTTTAATAAAGAACATGAGTCATGCGTATGTACAGTTCAGGCATCTTCTTTTCTTTGCCAGGTTACTCCTAAGTGGTTGTTTGAAAGGAATCTGTTTACAGTGAGTCATTCAGGATAGTTGTTCAGATGTATGACCTTAGGACTCTCATTGGGTCTGTTTGTGGCCACCAAATGGTTTAATTCACTTCCCATTATGTTAAACCAGGAAACGGATTGCTCAGGGATGCTCCTGGTGGCTGGGGTGGTTTTTGAACAAGGCAGCTTCCACACCCCAGCCTGATGTTCCACCAGTGATGTGTAGTGAGGTTTGTGGCTGGTGAGGCACTGACTCTGAAAGTCAAATTTACAAATATACAAATTCAGTAGAATTGCATAAATTCACCATTCAATTAGCTGCTTGTACATTGATTACTGGTTATGTTTCACATCAGCATTCTTTACACACACACACACACACACACACACACACACACACACACACACATAGGTAAAATACATATTTGTTTAAGTAAGAACGTTTACTTTATAGCGGGCTTACGCACGAACTCCTTCAGTGAGGCAGAGGTACTGGCTCCCTCACCTCATGCTTTTTTCAGTGCAGTTTTATGTCAGATCAACAACACTAAATGTGTTATACACATACATGAAATACATTATCTATACTATGGAAAGTGAGGACATATAATTAAAGTGTCTATGAACATTATATTGGTGACATACAGAGAGATTCAATTCAATTTCAATTCAATTTATTTTTATATAGCGCCTTTCGCAACAGCATGCCTCAAAGCGCTTTACAGAGA
>JABJVR010005516.1:0-13449 GCA_025773905.1 Chitala chitala | reverse complement strand
AAAGTTTACAGTCGGCTTTACTTTTGTCATTCTCACTTATCTTAAAATACCGCTGACATTTTCCACATTCGCCTACCCGCTCAGTCACCACGAGATTAACGTTCTGCCGCGAAAACAGTATGGGATGTGGTATTGGATGCGGTTTTACGAGTAAGAGTATGAATACACAAGGGCGGTATCGGACCCGATACTGGTATCGGTATCGGGACATTCCTATTAGCAACTGTGATTAGGACCAAACAACAGACCAGGAAGAAAGGAAATAGCAGTCTTAAATACAGAGGAGACAGGAAACTAGAAGTAGGTGCACTCAGTGAAATGAAGAAAAAAAACAGGAAGCAGAAAAACAGGAAGAAGGGAATGAGGGGCTGTAGCTACAGCACAAGCATAACAGTGAAATCATGACAGTGTACAACATTGTCCTTTTGCTAATAAACTGGACTGAAACAGTTTCCTGCCTTGTGGATAACTGTATTGGTAGGTGTCGAGTTTCTTTTTTGTCTCATGAGCTATGTCAAGAAATTGTTTTGACTATTAAATGAACGTATATTTGAATGTGGCTTGATCTGATATCATGGTGCTGTGCATGTCTGGGTAATACCCAATGTACTTAGGGGCACCCTAGCACAGTTCCAGGTGTAAATAATAATTGTAACTGGCACATTGTGTAAATGTGTGTGGTATTTGAGTTTAGGGTTATGTTATGTACATGTCATATATTGTGTATATTGTGTGTGTGTGTGTGTGTGTTTGTGTGTGTTAACTAAATACAAAGCTGACACAGTGGGCACTGTTGCTGTTTAGTGCATGTGCTGTGAAAAACAACCACTAGTTTGATTCCAAAACACGGTATACTTATTGAGCAGATTTTTGTTTATTTATTTATTTATTGTATAGGAAGATAACTGGGATTATCTTTGGGATGTGATCAGAGCACTGCTCAGTATCCATACAGAGATGACCATGATGTTTAGATAGGATAGGACAAGACAGGACAGGATAGGATAGGATGGGATAGGATGGGATAGGATAGGATAGGACAGGATAGGATAGGATAAGACAGGACAGGATAGGATAGGATAAGACAGGACAGGATAGGATAGGATAGGATAGGATAAGACAAGATAGGATAGGATAAGACAGGACAAGATAGGGTAGTAGTGGTTTTTATTGTCATTTCAGCTATATACACTTGATACAGTTTGGGACAGTGCTATGCACATCTGGCTATTTAAAGTCTAATAGTGTCTCTGAAATACCCAAGTAGCTGTACACTGTGTACAATTATTAGGCTTCTTTGCCTCAGGCAAAATGGGTTAGAAAAGAGATTTAACTGACACTGAAAAGTCAAAAAATGTAAACTGCCTTTCGGAGGGATGCAACGTTCTTGAAATAGCTAAGTGATGGAGGTGTGATCACTGGACAATTAAACGTTTTGATGTAAATATTCAACAGGGTCGCAAAAAATGTGTGGAGAAGACAAGACACAAATTAGCTGCAAACGACTTAAGAAGAATTAAATGTGAAACTACCAGGCAGCCATTATACTCCAGCACCAGTTTATTCCCAAACTGCAGCCTACCTGGAGTGCCCAGAAGTACAAGTTGTTCAGTGCAGAGACATGGCCAAGGTAAGGAAGGCTCAAACATGACCACCACGGGCCAAGACTCTGGAATGTGAAGATTGGGCCAAGAAATTTGTGAAGACAAATTTTTAGAAGGTTTTATGGACAGATAAACTGAAAGTGACTCTTGATGGACCAGATGGATAGGCTTGTGACTGAATCAATAATGGACACACAGCACCACTTCAGATCAGACACCAGCAAGGTGGAGGAGGGGTACTGGTATGGGCTAATTTTATTACGGATGAGCTAGGTTGGAGCTTTTTTGGTTGAAGATGGACTTAAACTGAATTCCCAAACCTATTGCCAGTTTATAGAAGAAACTTTCTTCATAGTGGTAGAGGAAGACGTCTGCATCGTTCAAGAAGGCCATGATTTTCATGCAGAACTCGCTCCATCACATCAATCCAAGTACTCCATTGCTTGGCTAGCCAGAAAAGGCCTCAAAGATAACAGAATAATAATCCTAGCTTCCTTACCTGATTTAAATCCCATTGAGAATTTGTGGGCCCTTCTTAAACCCTACTTATTTACAGTGAGGGAAGAAAATACACTCTTTGAATACTGTTTGGGAGGCTGTGGTTGTCACTGCAGCAAATGGTGATTGTCAAGAGATCAAGAAACTGACAGACTCTGTGGATGGAGGGCTCATGGCAGTTACTGAAAAGAAGGGTGTCTATATTGGTCACAGAATATTTTTTACATGACAAAAGTGTTTGTACATTTTGAGTTGTTTATGAATTATACTTACTCTTACAATTGAAAATAAACAAATGAGATTGGAAAATTTAAGTTTTTCATTAAGTTGCATAATCATTTTGTACATTAACAGTTATCTAATAATTGTGTATACTTATATATTCCCCTGTAAAAGACATAGGTCACCTTTCCTTTGTTTAACATTCAGGTTTGAGGTTTATTAACATTTTCAATTACCTGAGAGTACTTTATTTCTTCAGCAATAAAATAAATGAATGAAATGTGTATTTTAACGTAAACTGTTTTACGTTACATGCTTTATTTGTGAAGAGTGTTTTGAAAAATAGATTATACTGAATTAGGTTATGTATCTCTAATAAAAGGTAAAAGTAACTAGGTAATCTTGGAGGCGAACTGCCTCTCATTCAAGAGGTTTCAACAGTTCGAATGAGTGGTGGGAAATTCCCTGACATTTAAAACTTTGTGGTTGAACCATCTTATGGAACTTATTAGGCCTTGCTAACAGTCATGTCAAAGGTACATAAACATAAAGGTGAATTTGTGTGAAAATGACAGAGATCTTTGAGACTATAGAACTTGTCCAGTTGCTTGGAATTTACTATTAATAGATATTAATAAAAATATTTAACTTCATAATTTATTTTTATGCAGTATATGCACTCTCTCTCTCTCTCACACACACACACACACACACACACACACACACACACACACACGTGGACATCCCACATCTTTGTAATAATCTGAAGCAGACCACAAAATTACAATTATACTACTGCTCCATATCTCAGTGCATAAAAACAACGTCATATTTCATTAAAACGGAAATGATTATTAAGCGTTGTCTTTTATCAGATATTTCTTTAAAAGGTATCAATCTATAATGAACTTACTTTAATAATAAAACGTGCTAAAATGTAAAAATCATAACTTAATATAACAAACTATAATTATTGCTGAGGTGAGAAGGATTTGATCCAAAGGGAACTATTTGTGGACGTCCTGTTCCCTGTATGCAACCAGTTTGCCAGGGTAAACGTAAGAAATAGGATTGCAGTTTACATTTGTCTTATTAAACTGCTGATGACGCAATGGCTGCCAGTAATTCAGATGACTTCCAGCTTGGCTTTTCTCTACAGTTTGACTTCCTCCCGCCGGCACAATTGATGCATGGCGTAAGAGCGGTGGGGGGATGGATCTTGTGGAACAGCCAGAGAAGCACAAACCATAAACACAGCACAGCGCCAGTCCTTAATCTAACATTGTTAGACACCGATTGGTTGAAATGAACTTAACTCATGAATAATAAAACTGTCAAGATGCTTTTTCGTTCTCCTATTGGACGGTTTAGCTGTCTATTTGACAGTCTGTGCGGTTGCGGTCGAAGCTGGTAGGTTGAAGTATTTTTCACCGTCCACTTCCGAGAGGAGTGGGAGAGATATTTCAAGAAAGAATACTTTTTTTTTCACAAAAATTACATAGTGTTGGTTTTGAAGTATTTAACTTTCCTGATTTCACCTAGATACAGCAGAGACAGCGATCACTGTAGCGGGTCCATTTCAGTGGTGTGAATAAAAAGGTAAGTTTGTAGCTCCATGTTAATTTAGCGAGGGCAACAGTTTATGTAAAGCGCAACGTGTCTGTTCTTAACTTCCTCTCCTGGATCATGTCCTAGAACCATAACATTGTGTCATCATCTCTTCGCAGCTGATCAAAGCTACAAACGAATTGACGTGTCATAATACATTTAGTTACCACTTGTAGTAGTTGTTCGTATTGTATTTTGTTTTTTTTTTCTTCAATATTTGTTTGCTTTGTGACATAATGTGTTATAGTGCAGACTTGGTTCGTGTGGTGTTCAATTGTGTTGACAGACGACATATACAGTATGTCAAATATTACCTGACCATGTGAAGACCGCAATTAAAGAAATTGTTTATTATCTTTATTAGGGTGTAGGTGGCAGTCACGACCATTTGTGCAGTGTCACTTGTCAAAGACTGCATTTCCCACACAGCTTGTTTTGCTTTTTGTATGTAAGTGTGTGATGGCTTCATGTAAAATGACGTGGAGGTACAGGCTTGATCTGATTGCTGTTCTTGTGCATGCAAACTCAGAACCGTTTTGCCATTGGTTTTTCAACAGCTAATTTCTGCTGCATTGCAAGTATGCAGGTGGTGCTGTTTTTATAACCATTTTCTTAATGTGTATGAAGTGGTTTGGAGGGGTTTTGTTTTGAATGAAGTTCTTTCCTATATATCTTAATTAATCCACTTTTTGAGATGTTTGCACATGCAGTGATTCATGTTTACTTATAGTCCCTATCAATCTTCATTTACATGTGTTCTGTTGTTGTTGCCCAGGTAAATGACACATTTTTCAAGTATTGTTGTTTAGTGTTTGTAGTATTTATATGCTGAGCATCTGCAACATCCAAAGAGTTTTATAAATATAAGAATTATTAATTACGAATAGTTGTACTTCATATGTCTTTCACATGTAACAGTTAAGTGTGTGTGTGTCTGAATTGTATCCTCACTGACAAGCTGGTAGCAAGGAAGAGGATTTACTTGAAGGGAAATGAAATGAAATGTGTGAAGTACTATAATTAAGAAGAGGAGTGAATGGGTTAGTTTCTGTTTAAGCTCGTTTTGTTTGTTTCACAGTAATGATTGAATGAATAAGTAGTATTGCCTGCATTTAGTATTAGTATATACATAATGAAAACTTAACATGTGTATTTATATACATGTGATTTACTGACGTCATGTTGCAAATCATCTATTTTATTGTCTTAAGAGCGATATAGTGTGACAATATAACACACATTTAATACAGGTTTATAATTATCAGTGCTGGGATTCTGCTAAGAAGTGTAACTTTGCAATGAAAACAATATAAGCATTTAACAAAATGTTTGCAATATTTGAAAATGTCTCTGGATTAGTCTACACATCGCTGGTGTTCTAACAATTTGTCCTACTTTATCAGAATTTTCTACCATTGTGCAGTATTATAGTCACGACCATCAGTTTTCCTACCTTTATATAAACTAATGGTTAATTTTGAATTGAACTGTGCCATGAAAAAATCATACCACTTACATCAGGGTAGTGCAGTTTGATAGGGTGAAGTGAGAATAGGGCCACACAGATGGTAAAACATGCATAACGACTGGGACAAGCTGCTTCCTAAATGGTCACTTACCATAAAATTCGTAAAACATGTCTGTTGGTGCTTTTTCTCATACTATAACATTTCACAATTTAGACACACAAAAGCACAAAAAGTAAATTTGAAATATATTTGTATATTGATAGACTGGTAAAGTAACATTATAAGCACAATGAAATTTAACATAAAATCACACAAATGAGAAAAACCACAAGTTGATACCAGTAGTAGCATGGACTTATGAGCATTCCACTAAAGTGGAGAAAAATGATGTGACTTTTATTTGCGCATACACAGTGGGTGGGGGGCGGCGGATTGATGGGTAGGATGAATCTATAGACCCTGGGCAGAGAACTGTAACACTGCTTGGAATCAGAGTGGTGTTTGGAAAACAGTAGCGCAGGTTCTGACGGCCCAAGTCTGCAGTGTTCTTCTTCGCTTGATACACAGTATTTTTTTAAAGGATGTATTTTTACTGTTGACTGTCAAGAAAAATTAGAGGTTGTTAAAAGGGGGAGTCAACTACACAGGACCTTTTGGTTTGTGGAGTATTGGTGACAATGATGGAAAATCGATATTGGGGATGGTGCAATGGTGTTCATGTGCCTAGGTGTACAAGAAACTAACTCCTCAAGATAAAATACTGACATATGGCCCTGCCAACAGCTGGATCGTTTGAAATATCAGTAAATAAATAAAACTTGATCCACTCGTGCTAACATAAGGCCCACTAGTATAGATTAAATTAGACCAAACAGCAAATTTGAATGTCATGACTGCATATATTAAGTATACATTTATCATTACTCCAGGTTATGATGTCTGTCAACAATTTTATATTTATGTTTAGCTGTGAGAGGAGGTAGCTGCAAACCAAGTGCCTCATAAGTTGCCCTGAATCATCTTATTTATCCAAACTGCTCTGTAGCTTCAGATAGGCATCCTACAGCACGACATATCGCCTTTCCTCTTTGGTCTGAGTCATCATCGTAATAGTCTTCAGTCCCTGGGAATTCTGATTGAAGGTAAATATCAATTTAAAACCTGCAGTCGTTTTTATGCAACATTGTGGGTTGCAGTTTTGTGGAAGCAGCCGTCTGAGACCCTTGTGAGAGATGGACTGCAGTCATGGTAAGAGCAGAGGAATGTCTCACACAGGTGTGTGTCAGTGAATATGGCTCAGGTCTAGGTTTCACCAACACAGGGTTTCGGCCATATAAGCTCAGTCAGTGACAGCAGTGCCATGAGATCTCTGTGCCAAATGCAGTGAAAGTGATCTTCTATTGTTCCTCTGAGCTTATATAAGCTATTGGGGAATGTTTGTTCCTGCAAGTTCCTGTTGTCCTTCCTTATATTCAGATTTAGTTATTTTTATCCTCTTCCAGGTGGCCTAGGGCACAGGGCAAGGTACGTTCTGGACATGATGCCAACACATTACAGGATGTGTGTGTACATACATACACATACACACACACACACACACACACACACACACACACACACACACACAACGGGCACTTTAGATTTCCACATCCACTGAATGTGTATGTCTTTCTACTATGGGACAAGCACAGAGAAACCAGAGGAAACCCCAACACCCAAGCACAATGAGGACATGCAAAGTCCACACACACCATGTCAAGAGCCAGTTTCAATGTTTATATCTGATTTTATTTAGTTAGACACCAGTTCTGAATACCTTGTTTATGATTATGGTGTGTTTCCTTGACTCAATAAACATGAGTTTGAGTGAAACAGTTTTATAAAGAGATCAGTCATGCCCCATTATTTCCATACCAGCTACATCCAGCTTACACGATACTACTTGCACAACATGGCTGGAATGTGATATGGCTGCTTCAGGAATGTCAACTTGACTTTTGTTACAATATGGCCGGTAAAAGACGCTAGTTCAGGAAGATTAAATAATGCCCTTAGTTTTAGCACATGCTTACACACTAAATGGAAAACATCTCGACTGTAACGTATATAGCCAGATTTTTGCCATCTGGCTTAACTACTATGGCATATGTTCATATAACAGGAATAAAAAGAAAAAATGTAAGCGAGGTTCAGCTTTGCCCTGCCAAAGCCTGAAGGGGTTGGTCATTTTTCACTTGAATGCCAAGTGGAATATCTTAATTAAGCTATGGTGTCATATCTAGTGTTGTGTGTGTCGCTCTTCCACAGGTGTAGCAACATCACATACACAGCCCTGCTGTTGCTTTTCACTTGAGGAGGTATGGGTTAAAAAAAAAAAAAAAAAAAGTTAACTGTGTGTATTGATCAAAGCCAGACTGTGACACACCTGCACGCCACAGCTTATCAACACAGAGGAATTAGTGATGTAGTTGCATATAATTTTTAGCAATATTATGTACTGTATCAAAATTGTTCTGCTACATGGAACACCTCCGTGTCTACTAATTAAGAAGATATGTCTCAAAACATTTTTTATGAATGACTCTTCCTCAGACCAAGCAACTAAAAGTACTTGCATTTCTTTACAGTGCCAGCTGTTTTAAATAATTTATAGGCGTGTGCAAATATAATAGTTTTTAATTAAGTAAAAATATGGAGCAGACCTATAATTGTAATGAACCTCTCTCACTCTTCTCACACTCCTCGGGACCAAATATTCCTGTGTTCTCCTAATAAAATAGCGTAGTTACAGCACACATTTTGCATGCTGTGCATGAGTTAAATTTAAAAGTAAATCAAAAAACCATTCCACAATTAACTGAAAACTTTAATGTTTCTCCTGCGTCCCAGCAGAGAAACATGTTAGCCAGTCACTTCACTGTGGTGTTGTTGACCTTTCTTGAGGATGGAGTTCCTCATGCGTCAGCCTTGCTCCTGTGCAGAGCCTGACACACGTGACATGGTACGGTATGGATGTGCCAGTAGTAACTATGGATTCACACGTCTCCCCCCCCCCACAATGCATCCTTGGTTTCCCAAAATTTCTTCTCATTTTTACATAGTTTCCCTCTCAGCCTCCACCCATCCCTGTCTGGTTTGAGTATCTACTCATGAACATGTTTTTGTGCATTGAAGATTATGTTTCTTTAGAATACATCCTAAAGTTTAAGCAGGCTTGAAGTTTACAGCTCATCACAGTACACTTGTGCCCTGTGTTTAAGGGTATTGCGTTCTAAGCCTTCCCAAGATTGGCTGGAACTGTGCATAAGAGTAGACATTTTGGAGCTCTTTGTTATGTCAGTGGTCGTATTTGCTTAATGTTTCCGTGTCTGCGTCTCTCTGAACTCTTGCGGGACTGACTCTGAGTTGAAGAATGCTCATTCATCTTCAGGAATGTCAGTCGCTGGGCTGAAGAACCAATGAAGAGCAAAGATTTCGACAGGAAGTCTCTAGTTCAGGAATACGAGTATGAAAGCAACTTCCTGGAAGATGTGTCATTGGGTTGCAGTTACTCGTTTGTAAATATAACTATCATTTTTTACTAACATAATGACAAATTATTTTCTACTCCATGCTACAATTTCCTATGAGCACTCTACGCAGTCCCTATGGACTTTACCAAAACAAAGGAGATGAAGCAGTACTGGCATCACTTGGCATGCCCTTCATCACGTTTACGTTTGCCTATATAGTACGCACTTGATTGGCGGGTGGTTTAAAAGTTGTGAACCACGTATTTTGTAGATCTTTTTTTTTTCTCTGCAGTTCACTACAGTTAAGTTGATGAGTTGATCCCAGATCAGTGGACATGGGAGTGGTACTGTATTTCAACCATGTCATGGTTTTTAAGATCAAATTTGCTTAACGTTTGTTTGCTCAAAAATCAAATTATGAATTGTTGTGCCTCTGTCTAGCCAACCAATCAGGGAATCAAAAACTGGCCTCAGGAAAATGCTTTTACATTTAATAGATAAAATGAAAAATAGTCCATTTTTTTCCATGGTTGTGGATGGCAGCATTAGTCAATTGGGTGTTTTCTGTGCTCTACTTCAAGCATCACAAACAGTGGTCTGTGTTGGACTACTGCACATGAGCACCTTGTTCCCGTATGCTTTAGATGTTTTGGCCTGCAGGATAAAGGAAACATGTTGATCTTTTACGTCTTTTTGGTGATTTTGAGTGAGACGCAGAAGGAAAAACGGAAATCAGTAAGAGTTTTGCTGTGAAATATGTGTGTTGTATGGGAAAAGGGGCAGACCGCTTCCTTTACGCATGGCTTGAGGTCAGTGCCTCGGACCATTTCCATTACTTGTGGCTCGAAGCCAGTGCCTCGGACCGCTTCCCTTGTGCGTGGCTCGCGGTCGGTGCCTCGCACCGCTTCCCTTTTGCGTGGCGTCAGCCCATGCTGCAGAGTAATTAGCTTACGCCAGGTGAGTGCATCGCTGCCGACAGCTCTGTTTGTTCAGCTATGTCAGCTGTGTCTGATAGCACACTACTCCTATAAGCTACTGTGAACTGAAACATATGTGCTAAAATTGTGACAACTGCTAACATGAAACTGAGAAACGCTACTATTAGTGTGAAGATTTTTTTTTCCTTTTGATTATATGGAGCCATATTACCTGCTTTCGAAGGTGGTTCTTGTGGTTCAGAAGTGCCGTTAGAGAGGTGTTATGACAAAAGCTAGCATGCTCTTGCTGCGTCTTTTTAGCTTGCAATTTGATCCGCTCTTAAACTGTGTACCTGCCATCAAAAGTGTTATTCACTGACTCTTTCTGCATTGCTCTGGTGTTAAGTGTACGATGAAACGAGCTGTGGTTGGTCAGTTTCTGTTTTCTGTGTGCAGTTGCAATAGTTTTACGTTAATGAGGCAATAAGTGTTGTTGTCATGTTCTGCCGTTATGGCTGATTGGTGACTTGCAAAGCTGACCACAACATCTAGGCAGCATGCAGTTTATAAAACTTAGCTAGCTCTCCAAATTAATCAAGATGGCCTTTTATTAATTTTCATTATTATTATTATTATTATTATTATATTTTTTTCTTTTCATGCTTTGTTGTATTTTAGTGATGACGTAATAAGAATGAAAAAATTAAAGGACAGGCAAATTAAAGAACTTGGGTGTCGATAGTGTGATTTTGGTAGCTGCAGTAAATGTTTGCAGTCCCATTTGCTTCACATGTAGCAAAAGTGGAATTCTTCTAGCCAAATTCTTAGCAGAACACTGCTGAAACCTGTGTGGAATGTTTTGAAGAAGCCCACTAATTTGAATTAATTAATGTGTTCTTTCAGGACATGACCTTTACCTTTGAAGTAGGCCAGGTTGACAGAAAAGTGGGGGTGCTTCTTTTGAGTTTTCAACTCAAATTTCTGCTCTGTAGACCTGCACGAAGGGTTTCACGAAGTGATTAAATCTTTCTCAGAACTGAAATGGAGAAAATGTGCTTAGCTCTGTGGTTCTGTATTGACCCAATACATATCCTATAGTTTAAAGTTTGAAATTTTTTTTGTGTGCAAAATTGACTTGTTAAGTTAGCAGCTTAGTGTCTTTATACTTTATCTTCTTTACATTTATGATGGGTTAGTTGATCACGCTTTTGCTGAGTTGTGGGTTTTAAAACTTTTTTTTTTTTTTTTCCACTGCATCTTAGCTTCCTCCCGCAGTTTAAATATACGCTGTTCAGACGAGCGTAGTTATTGTGAGTATTTCATGTAGCTGTTTAAGGTATTCTCTGACTTTCTATCTCGTGGTTGCCAATGTTGGCTGAATACGTTATTTATTTATGTCTTGACAGAAAACAGATATACAGGGAGATCGTGAGGGGGGGGGTTTCTCAAAGCTGGACATATCCCCTTGCCCCCCATGTGCCTGTGAATATAGATTTTGTTGTGGCTGAGCCCAAAGGTTACATTTTCTCTAGCGGTCAGAGGAATGTGCTAGTTATATTACCTGTAAGAAATAACATTTTACAGTTTAGTTTTAAAAGGACAGTGATGTGTTACTTTTACAGAGATCAGGCTAAATTAGTGAAATATGAACAATTTGTCCAGCTTTTTCAGACTTCAGCTTCCCCCCAGTTTGTTAGAGTGTTCCATGGGGATTTGTTACAACCACTGTAAACCTTAACAAATGAAAAGTGTTAACAGGACATTGTAATGAGCCTGACTCTAGGAACTGGCTGCTTCTTTAAATCCACAACATTTTGTACAAAAAAAAAAAATAAATTCCAGTTTCTGGTGAGTCTTGATTTTTTTTTTTGAACAGGAAGTAGCTATGTGTAAGTGTTCTGAAACAATGTGTTCTTGCTGCAGACGGTTTTGGTTTTGCCTTCAGAGGTGTCAGGCTGGCACTGTGTTTCAGTTTGGTGTCAGACCACTTACTAATTCGCAGGCAGTATGGCTGGCCCAATTTGATTAAAGCCCATCTGAAGATGGTTTTAACCACAGATCTGATGCTGGCTTGAAGCATTTTTAATAGTTGGACAGTTAACTGTGTTATGACATAACATCCGTCGGTTTCTTTTTGTGTTTTTTCTTCTCACCTTGGTTTAGACCTCTTCAACATTAACCATAGATGCATCTTGTGCAGATACACAGTTTAGGGAAAGTACATTAAGCACTAGCTGTTCGGGTATTAGTGTAAAGAGTAAAACATCTCTTCACGCTCACAACTGAATAATGAGTGGAGGGAGTCGGTCTGCGTGCCCTGGGAGAAAAGCAGCTTGTATGGCCGTCCTGGGGAGTGCTCTGGCTGATCCGTGACCCTGCTCTTGCTCTTTGCTCAGGACGCGTTTTAGTCTCTGGTGAGGATGGCCCAGTGGAACCAGTTGCAGCAGCTGGACCCCAGGTACCTGGAGCAGCTCTACCACCTCTACAGTGACAGCTTCCCCATGGAGCTCAGGCAGTTTCTGGCCCCTTGGATCGAGAGCCAGGACTGGTAGGTGCCGTGCTTTGCGGTGGAACCCGTGTTCATTTGGCACTGTGCTGAATGCTTGTCATTAAGGTGGCCGGTGGTTCATTGAGTAGATCATTAGGCTGGGATGCGGACGTCTTCCGGTTCGAATCCACTCCAACCACCAGGTGTGACCCCCGAGCAAGACACTCAGCCCTAGCTCCTCAGGTGCTGAATAATGGCTGCCAATTGCTCCCCCAGGAGGAAGGGTTAAATGCTGAGAACCAAGCAATTTCCCTTTGGGTTTAATAAAGTTGTTTAAAAATTTAATGGCCACAAATGGATACATTTTCCTGTTGGTCAAATCCTGCATGTTGTGTGCTGAATACACAGCCACGCAACCCACAATTAAAAACAAACTTTACCTTCAGTTACAGCAACATAAATACTTGAATAAAAAGTTCATTTAAATTAATTTAAAGATGGTTTCTGCATTCAAGGAATCGTGGAGGATTTAACGGAATTCATTAATAAAAACCAAATGAATAAATAAATGCGAAATCAAGCAGAAATGTATTATTTGTATGTCCTAATAGCAGTTTTTCATACTGACAGGTGCTGGCGTGACGCCATTAAATCATGCATCTGCTATCAATGTGTGCAAATCATACAGAAAGTGAGCAAATCACTGTTGGGACACATTTTCATATATGATAAAGAAACCATCTAAAAAATGTAGAAATTCAACATCGTCAGCCAAGTTTGGGGTTGAACAATTCCTTAACGATCATTATGAATTAGATGAACAGCTTATGGCGGCACAGTGGCGTGGTGGTTAGCACTGTTGCCTCGCACCTCCTGGCCTGGGGTTTGATTCCCGCCTTGGGTCTGTGTGCGTGGAGTTTGCATATTCTCCCTGTGCTTGGTAGGTTTTTTCCAGGTGCTCCGGTTTCCTCCCACAGTCCAAAGATATGCAGGTTAGGTTGATTAAGTGTGTCCAAATTGCCCGTAGTGTGTGTGTGTGTGTGTGTGTGTGTGTCCTGTGGTGGGTTGGTGCCCTGCCCTGGGTGTCCCCTGCCCTGCGCCCTATGTGCTCTGGGATGGGCTCCAGGCTTC
>JABJVR010005515.1:0-10704 GCA_025773905.1 Chitala chitala | reverse complement strand
GTAACACTACTGACAACTCTACACACAATGACGATCATGTCCCATCAAGTAACACTACTGACAACTCTACACACAATAGTGATCATGTCCCAACAAGTAACACAACAGACAATTCCACACATTCTGGTGATCATGTCCCATCAAGCAACACTACAAACAACTCTACACACAATAGTGATCGTGTCCCATCAGGTAACACAACAGACAATTCCACACATTCTGGTGATCATGTCCCATCGAGCAACACTACAAACAACTCTACACACAATAGTGATCATGTCCCATCAGGGAACACAACAGACAATTCCACACATTCTGGTGATCATGTCCCATCGAGTAACACTACAGACAATTCTACACACAGCAATGGCCATACGACAACACAGAGCCATTTTCAAAGCACCTTAAAGTCTCCACTACCTATGACTACACAAGCTATAACTTCCAATCCATCAAAGAATCCAGCTACTCCCACATCTGTTCACAACCCTTCACCTACCTACACATCTACTAGACCCATGCATTCAACACCTAGTGTTCCCACATCAGTTGATACAACTCAACAAACTGGTTATAACACAACAATTGCACAGGGAACCAAACCTTCAGTACCAACTACTATCTCTCACCTCCCTATCTCCACCAGTCACCCGGCTGGCAATGTAACGAAACATCCCATAATAAGCACAAGTAGCTCTTTGTCCACCAAGTCAAAAGAGAACCAAACAGAAGGAACAGCAAATACGGCACCAACGCACACGGCCAGCCATGGAGTGACACGCACTAGTTCAGCGAGCTCAGCGAGTGCTGCTGCCGAGGCGAACAGCGGTGGGGTCCCTGGCTGGGCCATAGGCCTCTTGGTGCTGGCCTGTATAGCAGTGGTGCTCCTCTTCATTGTCATTATTCTGCTGGTGAGTCTTTCTCCCTCCTACTGCTCCATTTGTGGCATTAAAGTGGGGAGAGTCTCAAGGGACTTTGGGTTAGAGAGCATTAAACTTCAGGTGTATTTACAGTTAAACAGGCTGCATACCTCTCGGTTATTTCCATAAACCTGCGTCTGGTGTTAGCACTGTTAGCATTTCAGTTTGGGTGTGTATACATGGGCTCATTTATTCTATTGATATTCATTCTGTAAACCTAAGTCCTGCATCTTATTTTTTGACTAAAGCCAATGACAGTAACAGTAGTATATAGTAGTGAGTGTAACAGTAGTAGATAATTGTGTAGAACTCTTCCCAACTTACTTCTGACCTTCCTTTACCCTCCCTCCATCCCTCAGCTGGTGTTCTGGTGCCATAAGCTGAGACACTATGGCTTCATGGAAGTCTCTGGAGATCCCATCCCATATGGTCACATCAACCACGGAGACGATATCCCCATGTTCTCCACTCACAGTCACTTTGAGGCACCCAATGGCAAACCCAACGTAAGCCAAGAAATATCTGGCTAAAATTCTATTGTGTATTTTCTGCCCATAAACGACTTTAAACTATGTTCTGTCTGCTGGCTGCTTGAAAGCAAAACATGACGGTGAATCGGCTCGCCTTGATCAGTGCTTAATTTGCACACGATTGCAGGCGGAGGTTCATGGCTTTTGACACTTTCGATCAAGTCGACATTGGATCACCGGACTCCAGCTACTTTCTGTCACCAGATTAAAAACACCTGGAAGGTGTTTTTGTCGATGTGTCTGAAGGTCTCACGGTTTACAGGAATGACTCCCTGGAATAAAATGTCAATTTGCTTGGGCAGCTGTTCTATTATGGGCAAATACAAAGTTTCAAGCATGCCCAGAAACAGAATAAGGACAAATGTATGCTTTATATAGGGGACTGGACAAAGTTTCACACAAAACTCTTGGCAAAATGTTTCAGATTTATTTAAATAGGTATGAGGAGAGTTAAGACTTGCATGCTGCACCTTCCTGATGGAATATAATATTATGTCAAAGATTACTCCACCCCCCCGTTTTTTGTACCATTCAATTTTCTGTACTGGTCATTCCTTACTTAGCAGACATTCATCTTTAGAACCACTTTAAATTATTATTTATAATTATTACCTTCAGCCTTGATGTTTATCAATAGTTACAGAATGTGTTTGTGTATTGTATGTAAAGATATAAAATAAATGGTACATCCTGGTTTTAAGTACATTTCATTACTTCATTTTCCAACCACTTAGCTCGGCCAGGGTTATAGAAGGTCTATTTGAAGCAGTACAGATGGTTGGGTACTCACTGGATGGGTTGCTAACCTATCATAGGACACTCATACATACACCGACATACTGTACATATAGTTTTGATATCAAAATCTGTTTCCTACCAAACATTTAGCTAAAACAATTGGAAAATTTATATCGACTACTACATCAAGCTCTACGTTTCTGGCCATAGCACAGTAGCTGATACAGTAGCAGCCATCTGTGAGCACAAACACAGACTGCCTCTGTACAGACATACCATCCATCACACTGTTAGATAAATCTAAAAGAGCAATCAGGCCTAATCACCTTCAATGTACCTGGTCCAGTGAAATTTAGTAGTGAGTGAAACCGCTTGCCAAAAACCCAAGCAACCACCGCCGCCTCCCCGCTCCAAACACACTCGCCCTGACAAAAAAATACCATGGCACCTTTTCCATCTGGGGAGAACAGAGCAGAGACTGTGGCTCCCCGCACCCAGCTCAGGTCAGCTTCAGTTACTGAGAATCCCCATTCCTGCATCTTTTCATAGTCGCCTCTTTGTGTCCTGTCTGCTTTGACGGGGGAAACATGAGGCGTGGGAAACACAAGCCTTCCGTGGAGACACTAAGCCTTACTTCTTATCCCCAAGCTCTGAACAGATCTGAGCTGATATTCTGTCATCCACAGCGAGCGCGTATCTCTGCTCGCCATGCACAAAACTCAAGCGTTTTGCTTTAACATGGAGTCGTTCTGTTCAGTCACCTGTTTGTACAATTGCATGAAGGGAGCACGTCACGATGCTCTTCGTGTTCTGAAGTTTGTTAACAAATTAGTGTAATTCTCACGCTAAACTTTTCCTGTTTTAGACATGGTAATGACTTTTGGAGCACCGTGGGTTTGTGCACAGAGATGAAAACTGAGGAACAGGAAAGGATGCAGTTGGATAAGTACTGCTGCTTCCAGGGCATATAACAAAGAAGGCATTGAGCATGTGGTATAAATAAGACCATAAACACACCATGCTTCTAAATGTCAAGTGGAGGGGGGCAAAATGAGTTTCATTCATTAAACCATTCCTGTGTAGCTCTTAATGAAAAATAAAAGGTGCAACATCCACTCAGAGCAGGACTCCAGTCTCTTTCAATGTTTTTGCCAAGGAAAAAGATTCCTGCTGGTTAATAAATATCTTTCATACAAATAACGTCAATAATTCGGTTAAATAAATTTGCATTTACACTAACTTTTTTTCTGCTTTAAAGCTGGTTTCAACCCTAGTATTAAAACAAGATATTGATATCAGTGTGAAACCTCATATTTACTTAAGGTTTAACTCATTCAGTGCAATTAGTAACTCTTGCAATAACTCAGTATAATAATTTCTTTATTCTGAAACACCTAATACATATTGCTATTAATGAAAGTGGCCATTTGAAGATCCGTCATAGAGAGAATGACTGTGTGGAAAGAAGACCTGTCATTTTATAAACCGTTGAAAGCATACTGCGTAATAATGTAAGGCTTAGACTTCGTTTCGGAAACAATGTGAAAGGGCACAGTTTGAGTCATCAAAACTGCACTGCTACAAGATAGCCTCCCACTGAGCACTCAGGTCATTCTCCACTGAGCACAAAAGTCTTGAGCCCAATACCTAATTACAACAGGATGTATAACATCTGCTCCTGGGGAAAGAACAATCGGAAGCTCTGTGTCAAAGTCTTTGAACGGCCACTAAATACTTGGTTTAGGTTTTGTTCAGCTATAGCACCTCTCGGCTGTACCCTAATAACAGCCATACAGCAGCCACACAGCAGCCATACTGCAGCCACACAGCAGCCACACTGCAGCCGCGCAGCAGCCACGCAGCAGCCACACTGCAGCCACGCAGCAGCCACGCAGCAGCCACACTGCAGCCACACTGCAGCCACGCAGCAGCCACACTGCAGCCACGCAGCAGCCACGCAGCAGCCACACTGCAGCCACGCTGCAGCCATACAGCAGCCACACTACAGCCACGCAGCAGCCACACTACAGCCACACAGCAGCCACACAGCAGCCATACAGCAGCCACACTGCAGCCACACAGCAGCCACACAGCAGCCATACAGCAGCCACACAGCAGCCACACTGCAGCCACACTGCAGTCACACAGCAGCCATACAGCAGCCACACTGCAGCCACACAGCAGCCATACAGCAGCCACACTGCAGCCACACTCCATGACAAAGTCACTGTCCATAAGAAGCTGCTCTGCCTGTCCTCCACATAGCACTCATCCTTCATAAGGAGTTAAGGTATATATGATACTCATAGCCCCATGGTGGGTTGGTGCTCTGTCCTGGATGTCCCCTGCCCTGTGCCCTGCGCCTCCTGGGATGGGCTCCCTGCTTCCTGCGACCCTAAATTGGACCAACAGTATAGAGAATGAATGGATGGATGGATGGATGATACTCATAATTCTTATGGTACTCATCATCCAAGCACAGGCAATATTACTTAATCTCTATATGGTACTTATTTATTATAGCCATTCTTTACAACCCCATTAGAACATTCGGCTTTCCCAACAGAACTAGTTAACTGCAGCACTAGAAAGTAACTTGTATTATAAAAGAATCTCACACAGAAATTCAGTTTTAGTATTTCTTAACTTACTTTTGGGGTTGTTGACTTAAAAAAAGACATTAAAACCATTTTGTAACTAGTCATCCCTAATAAGTGTGTTCTGCTCCTATTATGAAATTAATGTTCATGATGTCTTTGTTATCTTGGGAAATTCATGGTTTTGTTGTAGTTAATCCTCCATCACTGCTGATTAAATTGTTTTCTTATTTCACAGGTTTTATTAAAGCTTCAATGTTAAAGGCAGTGCAGAAGACATTTTGATGTGATATACAGATAGAAATCCACTTGTTACTCACTTTTACTTCATTACTATCTAATAAGTTACTGGTACAATGATGCCAACGATGTGCTGTCCTGATCTTCACACTGGAAATATGTAAGTATCTCAAATGGTAAACTGTATGTCCACTTTTCAGTTCAAATGTTATTACACACACAAAATGTCACATCTGTAATCTATCAATTGTACATTTAAATTAAATATAGCCAGTTACTGTTAATACAATAAACAAACAAACAGCAATTTGATCTTAAAGTCATTCAATAGGGGAACAGTGACTGTAATATAATAACTCGCAAGAATTACATTAAAATTAGCAAATCTTAAAATATAAATTTGTAACAAAGACGTAAATGAAGGCCGATTTGTTCAATTTTTCGTGTAGGCTTTCAGTTTCAGCCGCACCCCCCAGCTATGCCGTGTCTCCACTCCATGCAACTGAGTGGCGGTTTTCACGATTAGACGTCATGTGAGCAGCAATCTGCCAAAGAAAGACTATTTCAGCAGTGCCTAATTGAAAATATTTCCATAGAACAAAAAAGCAATTTAAGAGTATAAATGTAAGTGCTGGAAACAAATTCCAATTCTGTGCAAAGGGATTATTTTTATTTAGTTTTTGATGAGAAAAATATCACTCATTGGGCCATATGGCATCTGTGTGAGTTGAAGTTCCACTTAATGTTAAAACTAAACCAATACTTTTATTTGACAAGCTAGAAATTTTCTTCTTATTTCTGTTCTCGTAACCTGCTGCCTTAATTTTCATTGTATTGCTTAGAAACATCTATTCTACCAACAGCTTCACCATACCGTATTCAAACAGTGTCCATGGCAACGCACAAACCTTGTGCACCCAGCAGGCCCTCTCGGTCTCACTGGGACTCGCCCATGTGTATCAACAGCCAAGAACACTGGAGCTGATAAGGAATGATGTTGCAGAAAATGATTGCTTAGGAACAGATGTGTATGCGACAAAAATCAGATGTGCCAAAACAGTGGTCCTGACACAAGCTCCATTTCAGGTACAGCTACAGAAAGTCTCCATTTACATTTGTGACAGGGTATGAATAGGACAGGTATGCATGCTTCAAATAACCAAAATATACTTCATATTGTCATTTCTGACATACCTTTTGAAATGTATAACGCAGGAGAGCAAAGTAATTCATTCATCTTCCATACTGCTTCATCCTGTTAAAAGCTGCAGGAAGCCTGGAGCCCATCCCAGGACACATAGAGCAAGGGACACCCAGAACAGGGCACCAACCCACTACAGAGCACACACACAACAGGCAATTTAGAACAATCACTCAACCTAACCCCCATGTCTTTGGACTGTGGGGGGAAATCAGAGATGCTGGAGAAAACCCACCAAGCACAGGGAGAACATGCAAACTCCATACACACAGACCCAACGTAAGAATTGAACCCCACACCCAAGAGATGACAGTGCTTACCCCCATACCACCTTGCCACCAGACCAAAGTAATTTACAAAGCAAAAACATTTCCTTTAATATGCAACTGAGGAACTATACTTTTAGTACCATGTGGTACAGAACGGAAATGGTAACAATAATGCAGAATGCATCATATAAAACAACAAAACAGCAAAAGCCCCAAATTCCAAAAAGTTGTTTAACTTAAAAAATAATAAATCAACAGTGGTACATTATTTATAGCACGTGAAATAATCTGTTGGTAATAAAGCCAGTGCAGACTAGAACATGAGGTAAAACAAACAGCTCGCCTACAAATTTGCGGTTGGTGTAACCAAACAGCATCCAGGCGAGGCAGAGAAAACAGCACATGGAGTGACCGGAAGTGCGATATGGGGTGACACGTGGACATCTGGTGCACGTGTTTTCCCAGTATCTTCGATATTATTCCAGTCGAGTACAAATATAAAGACGTGTGAAAATTCCCCATGATGTAATTCCGTGTCTGTGCAGCAGAGGTAGCCAACCACGGTCCCAGGGGGTGCAAATTCTTGTTTCAAAATTTGCCCACTGTTAAAATGTACCAAAACATCTTTTAAAAACCTTAAGTAACATCAGTGAGTCTTTTGTCATGCTTTTAAAAATCTTATTTAAAACGAAAAAATCGTATTGAGAATAACTGGATTAACACTGTAATTATACAAAAAGGTCAATGTTTAACTGACATTAAGATTTAATTAAAAGCAGAAATTGGCTGAAGCAACAACCGGCACCCACTGTGGCCCACAAGGACCCCCGCTGGGCACCCCTGCTGTACAGAAAGTTACTCCACTTGGCCCGGTAACTGTGTTGCGATCAATCCAGGTATTTCTGAGAAAGGTTTTAGAAGAGGACGAAAATAGTGTCAAGTAACTTATATGCAAAGGCAAACGTTCATAGGTTTGACGTAAGGCGAAAATGTCTTAAATAAAATTTAGTGCAATTAAGGAAAGAAGAAGCAGCTTATTTACATTATTATAAACTCATTTGTCTTGAATTGTTTAATTTTTAAACTGTTAGAAAACATTTGGGATTCATATTAAACGGTTTCCAGGCACGTGGAAACGTGTTTAGCGATGTCGTGTGTTTTGCATGTATAAGACTGGTGATGTTTGTTGGTGTAAGAGAAGCTCCACGCATGGCTGTGCAATAATGCATTACCTGATAAGTGTGTGAAGTACAAACGTGTACTGAATGTGCACCGCAGCATTATTTTAATATCGTAACTAAGTACGTAAGTAACTAACTCTCATAAACCAGAGTTCGCAAGCTACAGTTGTAACTAAAAACAGCATCTTTATCTTAATATTAAACATGTATAACTTGCAAGACCGATGAGGTTTTATGTCTTTGGGTGTGTGACCAGAAACGGGGGATGAACACGCCTTGTTTTGCTAACGCGTTTTTCTATGCATGGCTTAGTTTATGGGTCATTGACGCTTTATATTTTATTATTCAAAGTGCTCGTTAATGTTACACCGATATGTGTCAGTCAGTCATTTAATCGGTCTCAAATGTCCACCCACTTGTCCAAACGTGGGTCGCGATGGTAGCAGGCTGAGCTGGTGGACCAGACCTTTCACCCACTACGGTAGCCGCTGCTGCATAGCAAAGGTGGCGTGTTAATTTGGCAATGACTGTTTACGTGGCTCCAAACGGACTAGAGTCCTCAACGGCGTCTACGCAATAATGCAATAAAATACATCCATCCATTTTCCATACCAGCTCTCCGTAAAGGAATACATTACTCATTTCTATGCCATTGTGTATCGATAGGTATCACAGAACTACAAACCTGTACCTTAATTCACATGAGATCCGTGTGTATTCCAAAACTGCAATTATTCGTGTATCACATGGTCGACCTTAAGCTTCAAAAACCCTTCATAAAACTTCGATGTTTCAAAATTTGTAGTGTGAGAAAACCGATTAATGACGCCACCTAGCGGGTGACACTACGACAGAATACATAAATAGCGCATAATGCATTTATGAAAGATGTTTCTCGCGCTTTACGTGAAGGTTGAATCACAAGTAAACAATAATATATATATATATATATATATATATATACACTATACACACACACACACACACACGTGTGATGTTCTCAGAAACATGCACCAAATGTGTGACAGGTATCTTACAGTATGAAGCTGGGAAGAGCTTCATTTATAAAGAAGAATTAAGTACAACAGGACCTGTTAAAGAAATGATAAACGTAAGTATAGTTTTCCATGCAATGGGGGTGTGAAGACTCATTTTGGGCATCAGTTATGTGAAGAACATTTTGAACTTTTTTCTTTTTAAATAAATGTAGTTATCATTTATTTGTAGTTGTAGTGAACATGAAGAAAACAAGACATCTATCATTTTTTTTCACTCAGTAGAAAAACTTCAGGATCGAATGGGTTAATTGACCAGTGGTCCAATTAATTAATTATTCTTTCTTTTTGAGTTTCCCACTCCCGAATCCTCACACAGGGATTACAAAAAGGCAAAACTGCTTAGTAGAAAACAGCATAAAAACATGTACTCATGTGATTCACACTCATATTTTTCAATTTATTTTTATATAGCGCCTTTCATAACAATGTGCCTCAAAGTGCTTTACACAAGACATTGCAGATATTAAAGAATAGACTGCAAGAATTACTACAAATGAAGCCAGACAACAGCGGAGGAGAGGAACTAAAAACTCCACAGTGTGGAGAAAAAAAACCTCTGGGGGCCCAAGGTTGACTGGCTGCCCAACCCCTCCTGGGCATGCTAACATTAC
Organism: Chitala chitala; assembly: GCA_025773905.1. Classification (NCBI taxonomy): domain Eukaryota; kingdom Metazoa; phylum Chordata; class Actinopteri; order Osteoglossiformes; family Notopteridae; genus Chitala; species Chitala chitala. Next base: position 1,359 of record JABJVR010005515.1, on the reverse strand, counting down.
AGAGTAACACAGTTCAGTCCTCCTTTGCTCCTGGTGTTGAAGCAACTCTCATTGGCCTTTGGTGTCCCTCAGGCGAAGCTTCATCCAAGGGGGTACTTTACGAGTCAGCAGCAGACAACCTCTCCTGCCTTGGACAATGCTCTTTCACAAGGACCTGAAGGACCTACAAATGAGGGTGGACCAGTTCCTGCTGCTTCTATTACTCTAGAGGACCTTCCATTCTTGGAATGTTCTACTCTCTGAGGTATTGCTGCACCTCCACAATGACATCTGCAGTTGCATTTGTCTCTCTGCACTGCTGGCTGTAGATCCTGAACCAGCTGAAGTACCTGGTAAAGCACTTTTTCCATCAGTTGATGAAGGCTGGGCATCTGCCTGGAGAGAACCATTACATTGTTATTGCATTCTCACTTTCACTCTTCGGTTTCTTCAGTGCCTCATTTGCACGTACCTGGCTCAGATACCCCAGGGTTTCGAATCGGGGATTGAGGAGTGTTGCCAGTGTCATCACACTCCGTTCTGTACATTTCTAAAAGTCCCCATGACTCAGCAGATCATTTTCAGCCAGTTGCTGACCAGTATAAGTTGTAATATTTGTATGCTCACGCTGTACTCGATGGCGTGGCATCTAGAGAAAAGCAGGGTGAAAACACTGTAATAAAGACGTGTTTCAGTCATGGTCACGTTTGAAGTGTTTCATATTAAAATGGGAGTTCACCGGCATTAACTGGTCTGTGTTGTGGGTTCTGGTGATTTGCATTCTCACAAACGGAACAATAATGCCTAAACATGGATGATGTGTTGTTGCTAAGCATTTCACATTTGAAACAAACACAAATCTGATGTTTTTGCACATAACAATACTATGTCTGCATATTTGAAAATTAAGTAAAAAAAAAAAAAAGAAAAAAGTTCAACAAAAAAGAAAACCTACCCGAACTACATTTTAGCAACTTATGGAAGTAATTACCTTAATGGGCGATATCACTTTAGTATGTTTTGAAAATGGAAAACTTGGTCTCTTTCTTGGAGGATCCATTCCATTCTATAAGGGGGTGCACGGCATGCCGAGTGCACAAGACCAAAGCATCACACGTCCAAAAGTTTCAGCGCGGCTCCTAGATCTCCGTCTCTGTCCGTCAGATCAGCTCTAACCTCCGCTGGCCTAATGAGCCCTGGCTCCTTGGAAACCATGCCCACGCCTCAGCTCGGCTCCTTGGACACCGTGCCCACGCCTCAGCTTGGCTCCCAGCTCGTCGTGCCTAAGCGCGGTACCTGGGAGGCCGTGCCCACGCCTCAGCTCGGCTCCTTGGAAGCTACGCCCACGCCTCAGCCCGGCTCAGCGGTAGCTGCGCCCGC
>JABJVR010005514.1:0-13452 GCA_025773905.1 Chitala chitala | reverse complement strand
ACACACACACACACACACACACACACACACACACACACACACACACACACACACACACACACACACACACAGTGATTCATTCACTTTAAAGCCACTTATATAAGGAAGCCTTTCCCAAACCATACAGGGTGTATGCGGTAAGTGAGTGGCAAGCCAGTGTGAGGCAGACACAAACACGCACATGCACGCACACACACTCATGCTTCTGATGGCCAGATTTTAAAATGCAAGCCCTGGACACGTGAAGCAACTACATGATAATCAATAGGTACAGTTCTTTACTTGTGTGTATTGTTAACGTTACAGCCTAGGACTTGCAATGCTAATTGCATATATTTAACCTAAGCCATGATTTATTAGCTAACACAAAATGTAACGTGAGGCAAACGCTTCTGAACAGAATGCCACTTTGCAGCAAAGCCGGAGGTGACCATTTAATTCACAATTGATTTGTCAAATAGACACGGTAATTGAGAAGGTGATCACTGGGAAAGTATTGCACTTCAAGCCCCCGAGGCACTTTGCAGCTCTGTAGGCAAAAGCATCCATGCCATTGGCAGAATGAGTCACTGGGCAGCCTCAGCTCACACAAAACAGACCTAATGCACTCCGCCTGCGGGCTACATGACTCACACCCCCTGCCAATCCACCACCTCCTTGTTGAGCCAGCCTGGTGCCTGGGCGCCGAGGCCATCTATGTGGCCGCTAAGCATCTTACATGCTCGTAACACCAGGTAATGTTGCTGGTGGGGGGAGGAAGGGCAAGGAGGAGGGACCCTGGCATATACCTGCTTGCCAACATCCGGGATGCCAGCCTATGTTCATCACAAGCTCTACCGTGAAGATTTTATGAGATATTATCACAGTTACCGGTGAACTAGTTCATGGGACCACAGCGAGAACTATGAACAATTTTAGCCTCGCTTACTCCAATTACAGATATTGGTGCAATTTGATGGGCAACACACAAGTGATTCTGGCATGCCTTGAGAACCAGTTTTATTTATAACATAGACAGAGATGTCCCTCTGACACAGTCACCAGCAGGTTCAAATCTGACCCATCTGAGAACTGTCATGAAGTGTCCACTGTACCATGTTATTTCCTCCTGTGTAATGCTTCACTTTCTTCCACACTTTCTTCTGACCAATGAGAGTTCATTTAGGCAGTGAGCTGTGAAGTTTTCCTGTGGACCTCAGGACATTTATGTTTTTTAATGTTGTGCTCTTTGAACTTTTCTTTAATGTTTTAAAATTGCTTGCATATTTGTCCTTGATTATGTAATTAATTTTGAAAAGAATATTTGTAAATTTGTACACACATATGTGCATGTCTTTTGTAGATAGTGTCAAGATGTCTCTGACTCTTTTTATACAGTTAGGCTTTAGCTGTAGCCATGAAAAGTACAATCTTTAAACATTAGACCAAACCAATATAATGCAGAGATGTGTCTACAAGAGCCTAGTTAAAATGGCTTTTATGGATTTTGATATCTCACAAACTGTAAAACCTTTACTAAGCCATTGCTACTGAAGCTCTAGAGAAGCTGTTGCAGGTTATGGAGGTGAGAGGCACTCACAGCCAGGATGGTGTCTGTGCAGGGAAAGGGCCCAGGATCTCCACCTCCTCTTCCCTGGGTGGGCAGCAGCTACACTCCCAGCAGGACATCCAACATGACTGGCACGTCCAGCGACACAACAAAAAGTTGGACAGTCTGGACAGAAGGCCCTGATCAGTTGAGAGAGAAGGGATGAAGGTGGGCCGTGACTATAACACCTTACTGCTTAGTACAGACTGAGGTCAGGGCAAAAGTGCAGATGTGTGCAATGTTCACCTGGCTCCAGGTCGTCTGTGCTGACCTCCCTCCATTTTAAATCTTTTCTTTTCTTTCTCGTAACCTTTTATTTTGTAGTATATAAAAATTATTTAAGTGGCATTTGAATATAAAGCTTCTTTAACTAATCCATTCCTTTGCCTTCTCACCCCACACATCACACAATTTACATAACTCACACACCCCATAATCATTACACATATCTCACACACACACACACACACACACACACACACACACACACACACACACACACACACACACACACACATCACATGTCTGGCATGCAGTAGTTTAGACTAATTATCAGCTTCTTGGCAAACTTACACACAGTTGAGAATAAGTCTATGTATTTACCCCAAACATTATGTTCATATGAAACATATCCTTTAAAAGGCAATCAAATTCATATTTTCTATGAGTTAACTCCAGGTTCTGTTAACTCCATGGGTTTTTAAATCGTCCTCACATTGCCAGGTGCAAGTCTAATGAAATACACTGAAGGCTGGATATTTTGTAGTGATTAAAGCTTATTGGTCTTATTTTTTTTTCTGCTCAGTAATAAACTCATAGTTTTCTGTTCAAAACACAATATTATTTAAATTTTTTTATATAAAATTATTTATGTCTTATTTACTGCCAAATTACTTTTACTTCAGTAAAGACATGCTTCTCTACAATATCTGCACATATAATTCTACATATAGACAGACTTCACATAAAATAATTTAATTTAAATAACTGTATTTCCGCACATTGTCTATCATTTCAGTTGCAACTTTAACATAGAAAACAGTTAAAGGCCTCAATTTCATAGACTCTTCTTATTCATGTGTTTTTCTCTGACCTTTAACAGAATTGTTCAGGTTAAATACAACACCACTCTCCTGCGGGCAGTACCTGCTTACCTACAAAACTACAGAGGAGAAAAGAGAAGAACAGCAGGATGTTACTCTTGCTTATAAAACCCTTTCTGGATGGCAATCAAGAATCACGTTTGTGGGGCCAGTTCTCATAATAACGAGCGTTGCCTCGTTTGATCCTGTTCTGTTTCTTTCATACCTCATTGATGGGTTCCAGCTGTCCTTTTTCATAGCCACAGGTGAAAAGGTGTCAGTTTGGAGCAACAAGAGGAAAAAGACAAAGAGCAAAACGGTTCAGAATCACAGACCACATTTTCTGAATGTCTGCAGATGTGATAGGCAGCAGTCTGACAACAGCAACAAGACGGTGTCTCTTTATAGTGGTAAAGGACAGTGACACTTAGCGGGCACACAAAATTGTGTTCAAGGTTTGTGTTACACGAGTGAAACGTGTATGTTGTGTATATTGCTTATAAGCACAATTTTTGAATGTGTGAAATTTTAACATACTGCTCCTTTGTTATGTTTAACTTATTTGTGTCTATGTATAGGAGAACACTTAGAAAACCAAGGGTGTTTGTGAGGGTAGTCACATCCATAAGGAGTGGCACAGGCAGGACTGAGAGTGTCTGCGTTGCTAATCCATGGGTGATTGGCTCGTGTGTCTGATAGGCTCGTGCGTCTGATAGGTTCCTTTGTCCCTCCCCCACCCAGACTGGCTCCACCCAGGCACTGTCCCAGTGCCCTGTCCTTGCAATTAGCTGTAGCCATAACCATGGCAACAAGAGCTTGAGCACTGCCTCTCCGTCTCCCTTTTCTCACTGCTGAGAAAGGGCTGCCAGTCCCCAGGCCAGAAGCAGAAGGTTTCTTGTCACAGATGCCATCGACACCCCCCCTGACCTCCAGCCTCTGCCACTGACACGTGGGACAAAACAGCACAACAGCAGCAGCCACCTGTGTGTGTCCACGTACGCAGACTGGACAGGTGCACTGCCTGCTTACAGCATTAGCCAAGTAAACATGTTTCGTAATGCAAGACATTCACATGCAAGCTCACAAGCATGGAGCGCACACACACATACACACATATACACACACATACACACACACACACACACACACACACACACACGATATAAACTATAAACATAACATACATGTACATCCTTAGCAAAAAAAAATCAAGCAAATGTCATGTGACAGTTTTGTTTATGTTTTTAGCATCCCAAGTTTATAGACTCCTGAAGAACTGTGATCTATTCAACAGTGCAAAATCCTAGAAATTATAGACTGAAAAGGAAAGGAAAGGAAAGGAATTCATCATTAATTTCTTTGAGTACCACAGACCTGCGTGAATGTGATGTGGGTTTACTCTCAATCAACAAAAAATAACAAAATTACATTATACTTTATACTGTGCAAAGAAAAATTAAAACTGCTTATAACTCAACTGCAATCAATACCCAGCTATATATGATATAACAATATAACATATTTACTTAAATATGCATGATAAACACAGTTTTCATTTTAATATCTTTTACACATAAATCACATAAATCTTTGTGTCTCTTTATAAACACATAAATCTTTAAAATAAAAAAAAAATCAGAGTGATCAAAACATAAACTAACAGTACTTTAATTTAAGTAATTCGCTGACAACATAGGAAACACAGACATGTAGAATGACAACAAGGTTAAACGACAAGCAGGAAAAATTGTGCAACAGTAAAAGAAAGCCGTGCATGTGAACAGTGCTCATTTGTGAGTTTTTTAAATGGCAGTCCAGATAACGAGGAGGTAACAGGGCAGTCTTGACTTACCTGTATATATGCCATCCTCACTTCAATCTCTCCTCATTACCTCGCTGTCCACTCAGGATGGATTGCCTCTTCTTTGCCTGTATTTTGCCATCAGTCAGGAAGAGATGGGGGGGAAGCCTTTTTGAAGAGTCGACTCCTGCCTTCCCTCTGTTACTGTCTGTCATGCGCTTCACTCCATGAGTGCTGTACCTCTCCCATCAGCTCACCACATCCACCCTGCTATCCCCCCCACCCCACCCCAAACCATTTGGACATTCCCATCCCCACCCAGCTGGTTTCTCTCTCTCTCTCTCTCTCTCTCTCTCTCTCTCTCTTTCTCTCTCTCTTTTCCAGCTTTCCCGCTCAAACTGAAATAAAAGACACTCCTTGTTGTTGCCCACTGTCTCAGAAGGCAGGGTAAGGCATGAAAGATCCAGAGCCAAAATCGGAGATCTTCTCCCCAGTCCTAGTTTCATTTGTATTTTACGGAAGATCTCACTTCATTTCACTTTAAATCAGCGGCACTGCAAGATATCGAGAGGCTGAAGGACTGAGAGTCAAGGTGGTGTCTGCCACCATGGCAACAGATTTTGTGCAGAACCTTTTAGGACCTAATAGCCTTTAAACTGCTGCCTTGCCTATCAGAGCTAAGCAGTAGAGATTAAAAGGCACAATGAAAGCTGCAAAACAGATGACTTTGAGTCTTTACCATGATTGCAACAGTAACCTGAGCAGGTGGACAATTTTATGCATGTGGTTAAGGTAAAAGTACGTTGTCATGGTTATTCTTATACTAAGCACCTGTTGCCATGATGACTGACTTAGTTATAGAAGATTTCCCATCTGTAAGACAATATATGTAGTTTCCTTCAAAGTACTACATACATATCTAATGCTCTGATCTGAAGCACTGGTAATATGCTTACATGTGTTCACAGTACAAGTGGAAACTGCTACTTGAGTAACTCAGTGTAGTTTCTCAATCACTAAATCCTTTATTTGATTTTGTATACATCAATGCATTATTTTTCATTATTAACTCTTTTTGCTGAATTTTACAATATTTTCAGCACTTTATTCCTCAGTTACAACAATGCAGAGAATAGACAAGGCAGCACAGTGGCCCAGAGAGTACAGGAGGTTTAAAGACTGCCCGTGGCGGGTTTCCTCTGTGTGCTTGAGTCCAATAACATGCGTGTCACATGGATCAAGGACTCTATATTGTCCATGGTGTGTGAATGTCTGCCTTATCATCAGCTGGAACCCCGTGTAGGGTGTAACCTGCCATGTGTCCTGTACTGCCTTGGATAGGCTCCAGACCACCCATTACCCAATGCAAGATAAGAAGCTGGCAAATGAATGGAAACCAAATGGCTTTACAGTGCCATCTAGAGTCAAATATGTATTCTCACTAGTGTAGTGCCTTAAAACTAGTTGAGCACCATTATTATTTTCACTTCATGAATGTTTACAAATTCTTTGTTAAATGCCTAATGTTCTATATGTAATGTGTAACAAACATGATCAGACAAACTTCCTGTCCAAAATTAATTCAACTGAATATTTCAAACAGTTTGAACATGGGGCCCATGATAAAGTGCAGTGACTGTCACACGAGCAGCACAGCTGTGAATCTCTACATTACATCATCATTCACAGTTCCAAGTGGACTCCCAATTATTCAGAGACCTTTGAGGTGTCTCTGAAGTATTTATATAGGTTTTTATATACAGCATGTAATAATTTATGTATTAATTGTATTAACTTATTTGCAATGATTTATAGTGTAAAACATTGGTGTTTTCCCATAAACCATATTTATTTTTTCAGTGCACACCTTTTTAATTTGAGAAACAAATTATTTCATTTTATCTGATAATTCCAAAATGGATTTACATTTTTGTGCAAGATGCATAAATTAATGCATCCCAGGGACAGAAATCTCATTTTATTCTCAGGGGGACGATAAATAGAAATATTTCCCAAGAGCAATTCCTGAGGGGGACACAACTGACATAGCTTGGTTTACAGTGACATACTTGGGGGGGGGGCAACCTAGGGGGTCCCCCTATCCCCCCCAGGGATTTCTGCCTATGATGCAGCCCTGTTTTAATTTTCAAAAAACAATATAAAAGTGTATGGATATAAAGAGTCTGCAACCTGCAACTCCTAATACTGCAGGCTGTTTATCTAAATCATCCATCCAGATTAAACAAGATCAATAACACACAAAATGATACCAATGACCAGGACTGAGGATCCCCAGTCTGACGATTTTGTGCATATTTTCACATCTACAGCCCAATGTTTATTTTTAACTACATGCTCAGATTCCTCTTCACAGACCAAGTTGCCGTACTTACTTAGCACAGCCGTCACAGTGCTGCCCCATATCTTGTTTGTCTAGAGCCAGGCTACAGACAAAAAGCTAACCAGACATCTGACAGAGCAGTAGGACATCTGCACATATGCGTCTCTTCTCATAACATTCTGCACAAGACCAACGTCAGGCCAAATTAAACATTTCTGTGGTTTCTTAAAAGAGTCCATGCATCAGATCTGACAAAAAACAAGACCCATGTGCAGAGATATCAGAAATGCTGGCTGTACTGTGACAGACGGCCACAGGAAGAGGTGAGGGTACATGAAGCTTGGATGTGTTATATTCATAATCTGCTCCCACTCTGTCTAAAACCACATTTCAGTTACACAATGTGCCAGCCAGCCTGATACATAGCAAAGGACTGCTAAAAAAAGTTCAACTGCCACCATATTTAAAATTCTGTCATCATATTTCAAACCCCCCAAAAACAACATATTATTGTTATGACTTTATTTTTTTTTTTTTATTAAAAACTCGTATAATTTGTTCTGGGTGCATGCGTTAGACGCTTGAAAGTATCTAGCACTGTAATTAATCCATCCACCCATCCTCGATTAGAAGTTGTCCAGTTGGGGTTATAGAAATCATAAATAAATACAAGGAAGTACAAAACATCCGGGAAAAGGTCATCTCAGGGCACATGCACATTATAATGTTAACTTATACGCCAAAAAAAAGTAATATTCCCCATTTGCCAATTCACCTGAACACCAAGTGTAACACCCCTGCTTGTCATGACCCTTGCGTACCCTAGATGTCTCCCTTTCTCCTGCCCCCTTTGTGCTGAGTCATTGTTGGTTCCTCGTTGTCTTGTCCTCCCTGTATTAGTAGTTTCTAATTGTGTCTCGTTATCCCCTCGTTATCATTTGCCAGCCTCATCTCACTTTACCCTGTTAATGTGCCTTTATTTACCTCCCTGCTTTGTTGTATGGATGCATGTATGTGCAATTGTAAACTTACAATTAAACTTAAAAATTGTTACCATTAGTGCTTTCATATTATTGTCATTAGTCCTGTTAGTTTAAAGCCTTGGTTGTTTCCCCTGTTTGGTTTGGTTTTTCCCTATTTGTAATTTACCATTATTAAACCCCAGGTCCTATGTTAGTTCCTTGTTTTGCTCTTTATTAAAGCCTTCCGTTTTGCACATTTGGCCTGAGATCTCTCAGATCTCAGATCACCAAGTCTGTTTTTGCAAAGGCAAACCATACAAAAACATGCAGAGTTATGCTTGAAATTAATCCTAATTAATTTTCTGATATGTATACTGGCCTAAAAGATTTACTACACCGTACGTATGTCTTCAGCAGGCTAAAACACAGCAAAACATCAGCTTAAGTGTATGTCCAACAGCACATTTATTATGAGCAGAAAAAGAAAACAACTGAGCATGAGAAAGATCTCACACTACAAAATATAATTTGTTGAATGTACTCAAAAAATGTGGCAACAATTTGCAAGCAGTACTGTATTTCTGAGTTAGTTCAAGCACCCATTTTTAACATGAACATAATTAGAGCAAAAGGTAATCATTTAATACAAAAAAAATGAATTCACACAAATGATTATACAGGGAAGTAAGGATCAGATTTCAACTCAGGACCCTGGAGGTAGGACATAACAGCACTACCCACTGAACCATAATGCTGTCCTTGCCAAACAGACAGGAAGCAAATAATCCAATAGAATATAATTATTATTGATTTTATCTTACTAAAGTTCTTCAACCATTGACATTTAACAATATCAATTAGTCGTTTTTACATAATACTTTAAACTTAAAAATATAATTTAAAATAAAGTCTACTTAAAACATATTAATAATATGAATTAAACTAATAAATTATTGTAATATAAATATTACTGAAATGTACAAGACTAACAAACAATTTAAAGCACAGAAAGAATGACCACAGAGCAAAACAGAGCAGAGTAAAACAGCGCAGAGTAACTTCTACAGGCAATCCCAAATTTAGTGGAAAGGAGGTCCTCATTCCTGAAACTGTGGGAAAATGTAAATAGCAAAGTTCTGTGCTGGCCATGGCCTCTCTCCACTGAACACATGTGCTCTCCCACGCTGCCAAGCAGGAAGTGTGTCACTGGCGTTGAGGCAGCCCGCCTCATTCCAGACCTGCTTGTTGAGCTGAAGATGCTGGACTTTCACGCTGACAGCAAAGTCTCTTTGCTACAAAGTTGCACATTTCAGCAAACCCCCCCCTTTTGCCAATGCCATGAAATACTGTCATAAAATGAATCAAAGTCTGGTTTTAAATTCAGATTCATCTATTTAGCTTACAATCACAGTACTGTACCTTGGATTTCTCATGCAAAAGATTCAATTTTGAGAGAGTTAAGTGAAATTTCAGTGGAAATCTAATGAAAATATTGATGAAAAATTAGTAGCTTTATCCCTACCACTTCATATGTGTAAAAAGGTTGTCACATGTCCCTGATAATCTATGGGTCCAATTACCTATTTAGTAAATAACTCTTTTCACTTGTCCTACCATTACATCAACAACCATTAACTTTGACATGCAGTCAAATTCTGGAAAATCTTGGCTTACAAAAATCCTCAAAAAATTCCCAAGAACATCAGTCACAGGGGTCAGTGTACTTGCCTTAACGTCTAGGCATAACTATATACTTCAGCCCACAACGGCATATCCTTTAGTGACAGAAACTGTCCACCTGCTCAGCTTAAAATCCAACAGCAAATACTGAAACAGTCAGCTACCACAGTTCAGCACAGTGAGTGTAAATCCTCATTACTGTATGCTTTGCATAATCACAATAATGGTTGTTTTTTTCATTCACAAATGCAGGCCAGATTCTGTTACATGAGCTTTACTCAAGATTTCAGAGTTTCCACTGAGCAGCTGGATCTCGCAGGTCAGTCTAGTTCTGGGACGACTGTCCTTGTCACGTGAGTTTACACATTCAACAGCAACACCTGAAACATAGAATTTTTTAATGTACACTTAAAAAAATATTTTCTCCTTATTTTAAAATTAAAGTTAAGGCTGTAGCTACATATGAATGTATAAAATGTAAAGTGCCATTAAAATTAGCTACACTACTTGACAACATGTCTGTCACACTTAAATGTGACTGCATATCGTGATAAACACACATGACCGTCTCTAGGCAACTTAAGGCGTCACTGTGAAAGGTCTTACTGAGATAGCCATGGATGCTGTCCAGGGCCTGGTCTCCTGACATATCGTACAGATACACAAAGTTTTTTGTTTCGATTCTACACCATAACAGCACAGGCTTGCTAACACACTTGTACAGTGTCATTAAAAGGCATTTTTAAAATCCTGCTTATCCTAATAAACCAAATAAAATCACACAAATGCTGACATTCAAAAACCAGCAGAATACAAATTCAGTAACTTCCAATGGTACATACTTTTAAAATAGTTTTGGTACCCTTTGGTTCATTTTAATGCCTTCACTTAAAGGCTGTTTGTGCTCTGACTTTATAACGTTACATTTTATCATCACATAACCCAGTGACATAGAAGCTACCAACTTGGGAACCTGGATTACTTTCCAAAATTCAGTTAATGGGTCCATAAATATACTTATCATTTTGATCACTGTCAGCAGATTTAAAAAATCAAAATGATTGAAAACCATCAAAACACAGATGAGACATGTCTCAAAACTATGGTTTATGGTCACTCAGATCCAAGATAAAAGTAGTGTACACCTCTCCCTGTCACTCCCCGCTGAGGACACCCTAGACGAATCAGCCGATGTAGGTGTGCCCAGCAATAGGAAAGACGGGCAGAGACTAAGTCCAGAGATCTTGGCGAGAAGCCGGCTAAGAGGTTAGATGGTGGCTTATCCCTAAATATCTTAGGGAGGGTAACAAAACTGGGCAGGAGTCCAGTATCTCCACCTAAGAAGAGGTGTCTCAATTCCCTCTGCTGTAGACTATCCTGCAGACTCTTCAGCAAGTCCTCCACCCTGCTCAACAAGCAGTATTCCCCCCAGGCCTCCTGAGGCAGGCTGAGAAGAAGCCGTAGCCACACTGTCTTCAGAAAGTATGACGAGAGAACTCTTCCCCACTCAGCCCCACCCTGACCACCCAGGGCCTGTCCGCCAAGATCCCGCAGTGCCTTGGCAATCTGCAGACACTTCAGGTGACAAGAGCCTGGTGGTACTCTGCTCCTCAACCACCCAAGAAGCCTCTGCTCCTGACGGGGGAAATACGGCATCCAAAAGTCCCCCTGCTGCAAGCCCAAAGCGGCGGGCACCAGGTAAGCGCCATCCTGCAGGGGCACAGCAGGGATTAGCCGTACACCCATCGAGATATGGCAACACATGTAGTCGGAGTGTGGCGTGAGGTGCAGCATGATGCGGTCGTTACACATTGAGAGACCCAAAGAACAGTGCCACTCAAAAGTGTAGCGGACAGCAGCGAGACAACGCTGGACCACAGGGTAGAACCAGCGCAGAACGGAAGACGGGGACAGCCTGTGAACACTCCGAGTCTTGTTGCAGCTCAAGAAGGTCCCTGTGAAGGCCCTGTGCTGTTGAATCCAGCCTGACTTGCATGGTGTCTCCAGGTTGCAAAGATGTAGTGGCCTCCCCTGTCCACATAAAAATGCAGGCTCTAGCTTAAGGCCATGAGGAAGACGCAGTGGAACCAGAATGTCAAAGCAGTCAGGGCGGCCAACCTTGTGTTCCTCATAAGAACTGCCAATCTGCACAAAATCCCCACGAAGGGATATTGAAGACAAAGACGGGGTTTCCGTACGACCAGCCCTTACCAGTTCAGTGACCAGCTTAGCCACATGGGCTTTGCTGTGTCCCAGAACATGAGGAGATAACCGCACACGTCTCTCATAATAGTCTTCAAGTAGTTCTTTCCTAGAGGAACTTGTGCTACAGAGTACCTCAGGAGCCCCAGAGGAACACCTCTTGATCCTTCTCATTGAATAAGAGCAGTATCTGTAGACAATGTAGCAGATGACAAAAGCCAGTGCAACCTTAATCAGCAAAAGAGGCCCTAAAGTTCTGTCAGGACAGCCATTAAGGCCAGAGGTCAACTCCTTTTGCCCATGGTGGCGCAGAAGCAGGCACGCAAGAAAAAAGCAGATGAACAGAGTCCAGAAGACCCTGAGATTCAGTGTGTAGACTGTCATGGTGGCTGTCCTCAAGAATCAGCCTCAGGTCCAGAAGAGTGTGGCGGGTGGCACAAACTAACCAGTGATACGGATTCTTTCCACTCCTGAAACTCATTCTATCTGGCTCCGCACTCTTCATCCACAACCTCAATACTGTTCATGTCCTGCTGCTTCTTTATCCAGCATCATCGAGATGATATTTAACCAAGAGGCTTTTTGTTTATTTATTTTAAAGTTTACAATTTCTCTTTGTTCAGGTATTCTCCGCTCTTTGCTCAGAATCGAGACCACAGTGCATGCCTGCCTTCTGTGTGCTCAAAGGAAATACCAAACTCTCAAGAGAAAATTTTCAGTTGAAGAAAACGGGAGTCATACACTACACTCAAAGCCAAGACACACATTCCCCGCCTTCCCACAGTTCTTAAAGACACACATCAGATAATTTCGATGGACTGAAAAGACTGGATTGCAAGCATGTTTCCAAACATTTTTTTTCTTACTTAGATTATTATTTAAGAAATTGGATGGATATCACTTTTATTTCATTACGTTTATCAAACATCCATGTAAATATTTTCCATACCAGTCATCAGGGTCGTGTGGGAAAGAGTCTACCACATTATCTAGAAATACATATCTAATATGAAAGAATATGCTCAAAACATACACAAACAAAAAATATCTTTTTCCTCCATATTGTACTTATTTCTCAGTGAGACAACATTAGCAGTGCTTGCATGCCTGGCTCTGAACTGTACAAAAGTTTTGAGTCTATGAACGGCTTTGCTAATCGCCTTCTAGAAAATTTAATACAAGCCTTCAGCTACATATACTGTATGCTGATTGTTGATGGTAATGGTCAATAATTACCCTGAACTATATTGTATTACTATAATTTAAAATATTTAAATTTAGACCAGATGTAAAAGGTTCTATGTCGCTCAAGATGAGTAAGTTGAAATGCATACCAGTAAAATTTGAGGTGTCTGTATTGGATTGTCACAAGTATAATCACGATGCTACATTTAAATCTAGACAGTTAACTCTTAACTCTCATCGAATAACAGAATAAAGTAAAGCTGAGTCTGAGTTTGTGGTTATTAGTTACTTACCACTTGTTGCCCTGCAGATCTTCAACCAGAAAACAATACAAAATGAATCATAATGGTTGGCCAGGGAGAGGGAGAGAGCCTGTCAAAGTGGCCTGCCTTACGCCCTTGTAAATGAAAGCATGAAGAACTCTGAGGTTTGAGTTTGTAAATGTAAGAAAACTGCAGATTGAGCCCATAGGGCACAGGGCAGGGGACACCCAGGGCAGGGCACCAACCCACCACAGGGCAGGCACACACACACACATACCAATCAACCTAACCTGCATGTCTTTGGACTGTGGGAGGAAACCAGAGCACCCGGAGAAAACCCACCAAGCA